>RJWJ010001934.1:0-48819 GCA_004363605.1 Indri indri
ATATAAAGAACTCAGGCTCTAAGAAAGTGAAAAGAGTGAATATCCAGTATCACAAATCATGATTACCTGTTTTAAAAATAAAAATGGGTAGTGGCAACTTTCATTTAACTGTGGAGTGACATGTGTTTCTGATCTTTCATTTTAATTTTTTATCTGAAACTTGTACAGTTGACCCTTGAACAATGTGGGGGTTAGGGGAACTGACCTCTTGTGCACTCAAAAATCCGAGTGTAACTTCTGACTCTCCCAAAATCTTAACCACTGATAGCCTACTGCTGACCCAAAGCCTCACCAGTAACATAACAGTCAGTTAGCACTTACTTGTATTATGTACTATATTCTTACAATAAAGCTAGAGAAAAGAAAATGTTATTAAGAAAATCACAAGGAAGAAAAAATATGTTTCCAACACTGTATGTATTTATGAATACCGTAAGTTTGTGTCATCTGTTTACAAGATGGATCATCTGTCTGAAATGGCGGGCAACCTCAGCTGCCACCCCAATCTACGGTACATATCAAGTAATTCAACTTTTTCTTGTAATGTCATGACTTTTTTCTGCTTTTTGGGAGCACTTCTAGCCTCACTAGTGGCACTTCATGTGGGTCCCATGTTGTTATTCAAGGTTTACAATAAACCTTGAATTGCACTAAACATAATCAAAAAATATGTGAAAAATGTGAGAGATCACTGTTTACTGCAACACATTATTTATTGGAGAGACAAACTGCTCATGTGGAGATGAGTAGCGTCACCCGTTGTTTTAAGCATTACTTGCAACGTTTGAGCTCAGGCAATAGCAACAGGAGGTGGCTACAGAATTATTACAGTAGTACAGTATGTGTACACCACAATTAATTTTATGCAGTTACAATTTAATACTGCATCTTTAAGCATGTTTATGTTTCTCTTGACTGCAAATGGTACGGTCAAGAGGTGTGGAAGTTTTCATAAATTTTACCTTTTTATAATAGATTTGTATGTATTTTATAGTATAGTAAATGATAAAATAGACTAATATTTACGTACATTTTATGCATTTACAACATGCCTTTTTCTTAATTTTTTGATTCTTCTTTTTCTTCAAATTGTTGCAAATCTCCAGAAATTTTTTCTAGTATATTTATTGGAAAAAAATCCATACGTAAGTGGACCTGCACAGTTCAAACCCATGTCATTCAAGGGTCAACTGTAATTCATCTAAGCCGTTGGAGAGCTAATATTCCAGAAGCACTTTGCTACGCGAGTTGTCGGGAAGCTCTCTGACGCTCCTGGGCCTTTGGGTCCCTGCAGGTTTTCATCCTGCAGCTGGAGGGAGAGAAACACTGGCGCCTCTACCATCCCACCGTGCCCCTGGCACGGGAGTACAGCGTGGAGGCCGAGGACAAGATCGGCAGGCCGGCACACGAGTTTACGTTGAAGGTATGGGATGACCGACCACGTGGGCACCTGTCCTCGGCTGGTTTTCTCTGTTGCTAGGACAAACTCGGGTTTGAGGTTTAGAGTTTGGTGATGGTCCCCGTGGGAACGTATCCCTGGGTCTCAGGGCAGGGTGGCTCTCGTTGCAGTCAGCCAGCACATGCAGCTTCTGGAGGAGTTTTGTGATTTGTACTTGGAGAAGTGAGCTGAGGAAGTATTAAGTTCATTTTCCTAATAGTCTGTCTCTGCGTAGGATCCGAGTTCAACAGGAATCAAGTGAATTCTGTGAACCACCGACCTCTAGAGTAAAAGTGGAAGGTCTGGCCTTGGGCAGCTTCCCCACATCTAAGACAGCTGTCAGCGTGGGGCTGTAAGTTGCTTAGAGCACAGCCAGGAATCACTTAGTTTTTCTGTGGCTAAAATTCCAGTGTATTGCTCCCGAGTATGAAGTAGACTATCCCTGCATTCCCCTTCCTTTCCCTTGCATACAGTGACCAGAAGAATAGTAATTATGGAAGCTCTGAGGATTCCTCCTCCAGGGAGCCGGTGGCTTGATTAAGTGCTGGTTCCTTGGCATCTTGCTGCTGAGAAAATCTGTCTCTGAGCAGTTAGCCTGGATGGAAACATAGCCAGTCCCCAGCAGGAGGGGTTGTTGAGAAAAAGCCTTAGAGGAATAGAAATAGCTCCATAATTAAATTTTATGCTCCTTCTTAAAGCACATAACTTTAATTTCCTTTGGTGGCAGTAGAACAATTGCTAATTCAAACCATTCTAAAGATTCTGTCAACCTGGTATATTTACATATAGTTGTTTTTGTATTTCTTGCATCTTGAAGTTAAAATTAGTGTTTAATTCTTATTCAATGCCTGTGTCTTTCTTGATTTTAAAATCTTTGTGTGCCAATAACTGGGGGAAACAATCTCCCTTTTAGGATGGATGCCTATATTATAGGGGACTTAAATAAATAAATGACAATACAGGTAACTGGTTTTTTTATGCTCTTAGTGGTCACCAAACTATGGCCCATCAGCCAAAAAATCTGGCATGTTGCCTGTTTTAGTAAATGAAGTTTATCGGAGCACAGCCACACCCATTTCTTAATGTTCTATCTGTGACCGTGTTCAGGTTATAGCAGCAGAGTCAGTTAGTTGCCGCAGAGACCACATAGCCCACGAACCACAAATGTTCACCGTCTTTACATTTGGTCCTTCGCAGTTTGCCGACTTCTGCTTTTGGTGAACCACGTTTAAGTAGACTCTTGGTTGGTTATTTTTAAGCTAAAGACTAAGCCATCTGTGGTCTCTGAGGCCAGGGCTGATTTGCTCAGGCTGACAACCTGGCTACTTGCCCTGCCTAAGGTGATCAGGCTTTATAGTGGCCCTCAGGTGTAGAGGGTGTGTGTTCTTTGTATTGTTGCTGTGGGACTTGGAGGAGATGGCACAGATGCCCATTTAAACACTAAAATGAATACACAGTTCATTAAGGGAAATCCTGATCTCCTGGAAGGAGAAAGATTGCATTGTACAGTGTAGTGTTTTTCAAGTGCGTATGTCTCTATACATGTGAGGTTTTAACCGGTGGGCCTCTTCAAACGAAATCTGTGTCAGTGCCCAATACATGAAGTAGAAAAGCTGAGTTGCTCTGGTTGGGGGATGGGTATGGGGCGGGGCATGGAGGCTACAATGAGAGTCGTGGGACCCTGTCCATCTTCCTCCCCGTATTCTAGTGGCAGCCTGTCCAATATACCTGCCAGACCTGGGCTCGCAGGGTGAAGACCACCCTTGTGATGGAAACCACTCTGCGGCGTGGGGATCTGACAGATCTGGGTTTGAATTTAGCTGCTGTCATTGATTAGCTACATGTCCTTGGGCAAGTCATTTATCTAAGTCTCTGCTTCCTCTTTATTAAAATGGAGATGATAATACATACCTTGCAGGCTATAAGGATCGAAAAATATTATTCTGATGCCTCCTTTCCAATAAAATTCCTTGGAGGAGGTATCTATGTGTCTGTATTAGTTTTCCTGTTGCCGCTTATCAAATTATCACAACTCCATGATTTAAAACAACATCAATTTATTACCTTATAGTTCCTGAAGGTCAGATAGACCAAAAGGGGTCTCACTGGGGTAAGCAGGACTGTTTTCCTTCTGGAGGTTCTGGGGGAGAATCTTCCCCTGCCTTTTCCAGCAAGGGATGGGAGCGTTGAGCAAATGTTTGTGGATTAAATGAAATACATAGTCATGTGCTGCATAGCAACATTTCAGTGCATGACAGACTGCATGTACCACAGTGCTCCCAGAAGATTATAATGTAGCTAAAAAATTCGTATTGCTTAGTGATATCGTAGCTGTCGTAAAACGTTATAGTGCAATGCATTACTCATGCATTTGTGGGGATGCTGGTGTAGACAAACCTGCTGCACAGCCAGTCGCATAAAAGTGTACAGTAATGTCCTAGGTCTTCGCATCCACTCACTCACTGACTCACCCAGAGCAATTTCCAGTCCTGCAAGCTCCTAATGCATGGTAAGTGCCTTATATAGGTGTACTGTTTTTTTTTTTAATCTCTTATACCATATTTTTTACTGTACCTTGTCTATGTTTAGATAGATTTAGATACACAAATACTTACCATTGTATTACAATTGCCTACAGTATTTAGTATAGTAATGTGCTATATGGGTTTGTAGCCTAGGAGCTATAGGCCATACCATATAGCCCAGATGTGTAATAGGCTATCCCATCTAGGTTTGTGTTAAGTACACTTGATGATGTTCGCACAGTCATGGAATTACCTGATGACACATTTCTCAGAATATATCATCATTGTTAAGAAACAGGTGACTGTATGTGTGAGGTCTTCACTTGGGCTGGCACAGAGACACTCAGGAAATGATAGCTATAACTGTCAGTAAAGCATGCACTAAACTCTTCCCGTAGGTGCAAAGAGAAGAGCAGCTCTCAAGATCCCCCTCTTCTCCTTAGGCAACTACTATATAGAATGGTTTGGTCTAGATGGGATTAGGGAGGAGGTAGCTCAGGGCAGTAGTACTTCGGGGAGAATATTTCTGTCCACTGGTTTGGGAGAGAAAAGAGATAGGATGGAGGAGGACCAACTGCCTGAGAAAATAACTAATCTTCAGTATTTTTTTTTTTTGTCTATTTTTTTAATGTCTATTTTTTGGGTTTAAACGAAGGTTGTATCATTTTTCATCCATTCATCCAAACATTTATTGAGCCTGTGTTGTGTGCTAGGTGCTCTGTGGGAGTAGGCTCTGGGGAATACAAGATGGGGAAAATATAGACCCTGCCTGGAGGAGCTCAGTAATTCAGAGGGTGGGGGGACTGGGAGGTAAAATAATATAATACAACCACATGCCCATCACTGCCCCCAGAGCATTGGAAACAGCATCTCTTTAATTCTCAAAATAACCCTGTGAGGTTTGGGGCTATTACTTCCATTTTACAGATAAAGAAACTGAGGCTTTCAGCAGTTAAGTAAATTGCCAGGTCTCCAGCCAGTGAGTGGCAGTGTCTGTGTGACTCTAAATTAAAGCTTCTGCTCTCAAACACTGCAGAACGTGAGAGGAAAGGAGCAGGCTTCCAGGCACAGGACGTCACCTTCCTTGATCCCTGAATCGAGGTGGGGTGGTTTCGGGTGTATCTGGCCTCAGCTTGAGAATAAAGACAGTGACTTCAGGCACTGAAGGCCTCTCACAGATTGTGGTTTCCAGTGCCAGGCTTATGGACACGGAGAAGCTAGCCTAGCTGGACGCACGTGAGCCCAGCATACAGCCTGCTCCTTGAAGTAGTGGTTTCTAGAATGGAGAACTGAGACTCAAACCTGATATTTATTCCCTTAAAACCAAGAGGACTGAGAAGTTATACTTCTTATTAACTCCTCTCCTTTTCTGTTTCTTCCTTCAGCCGGGTGATTTGTTGTACTTTCCCAGAGGGACGATTCATCAAGCAGACACTCCTCCGGGGCTGGCCCACTCTACTCATGTGACCATCAGCACCTACCAGAACAAGTAAACACCCTGCTTCCCCACCTAGCATCCTAGCACAGCTCTGAGTCGTGGCCCATGGGAGCTACATTCAAGAGGGACATGACACAGCTGGCCACCATCTCTCATCCAAACCCTGGGGTTCCTGTCTCCTTTGCTGACTTCCGTATTCCTTATTCCTTTGATGTCCCATGAGTGTGACCAGCCCATCTGGATGTCCTCCTGGGAACGTTGTGAATCTGACTCTGTGTAGGAGCCTGGGGATCACCCATATAGAGGGCCTGATAGTTCAGAAAGAAAGAAACTGTAGCTGTGGGTATTTCATTGTTAGTGATGCCAGGCTGAGCTTTTGTAGTCTCTTTTTTTTTGTTATAGTAAAACATATATAACATAAAATATGCCATTTGTAAGTGTATGATATGTTGGCATTAATTACATTCACACTGTTGGGCAACCATCACCAACCACTATGTTTCCAAATGTTTTAGATGCCTTCAACAGAAACTCTGTAACCATTGTAATGTCTTGGTCTCTTTTAAGGTTTTTCCTCTTTACAGTCCCTGAGGTTCAAGGAGGAAAGGCAGTCTGGAACAGTGGGAATGAAAAGCACAGGTGCTGACAACAATTCCCATTAAAGTCATGTTTTGTTTCAGTGAGTGCCTTCTCACAGGACAGGAACTGGGTGGTAGCACTTGTGTGTGTTATTTCCAAAAGGCAGCAACCTTGCTGGTCCGAATCACATTTAAAAACAGCAGTCATTAGTTAATTTATTCCACAAGCATGTGCCAGAACACTGTGCTAATGGCTGGGAATGCAAGGGTTGCATTGAAGGGGCTTTGAGAGAGCTTATGCTTTGGAAGCGGTGGTAGGAGGGGAGCTAGACATGGAAATAGCTACCAGACAGTGTGATAAGTTCTGTCAGGTTTGCAGAGGAGACTCTTGGAGGATAGAAGAATGCATTCCGCTAAGCAGGGGTGTCACAGAAGACTTGAGAAATAACTTGACACCAAAGCTAAGTGAGTCTTAGAGGATGAGTAAGTAGGTGTGGGTCAGAAGATGAGAGTAGGAGAGGACATTCCAAGCCCAAGGGACAATAAGTCCCCGCCAACCTTTAAAGCCATAACTTTCAAAACAAGTTAGTAAGCATACGTCTGTTTCTTCCTCTTACTTTTCAGTGTGAAATTGTCCTCTAGGTTTAAGAGACTTACTGGAGGAACTAGCTGGAGACTGGGCTGAGGTTAGTGCTATCTTTGCCCACAAATAGAAGGTCCAAGCTTGCATTAGGCTTCCACTTTGAAAAATACCGTTGTCACTGTGGCTAAGTAGGTTCCTTGTGTAGTAAGGGATGAAAAGTCACCAAGCTCAAGAAGAGCAGGAGCACTTGAGGGAGTGAGTCACAGGAACTAAGGAAGGGCCGGGCCTCAGAGAGCTGGGATCAAGTTCACTCTGGATCCAGAGCAGCCCCGGACCTTGGCAGCCATATAGTTTGGCCCTGTGAACATCCGTGCATCTTCTGGTATCCCATCATGAACGTACTCAGTTACTGCTTCTCTCCCTAATTCTGTCATTTTCATTTCTCTTACTGCCACCAACTGGTTTCCAGTAATTGGTTTTTGCTTACTCCTTTTCCTTCCTCAGCATCTGTTTACTCACAATATTGGCTCATTCTAAGCCACCATCATCAGTTACTTCTCTGACCTCCCTCTATCTCCTGGACCCTGTTAGCTTTTGCTTCAGCCAAGTACCTGACTCACTCTCTGTTTCCCAGTCCCAAGAGTGAAGATCTGGCAGGCTGCTCCTGGGTCCCACCCATGCCTCTTCCAGTCAGTCGGGGCTGGGGAAGAGCCTTTCATGTTACCAAAGCTACCTACCTAGGGCTGTGGGTGGGTGCCGTAACCCGTATGTCTAGGCTGGACTTTGACCTGTGTCTTGGCCAGTGATGGAGCTAGAGTGGGAAAATGGGACTGAAGCATCATTGCTCCCCAGAAATGTTCCTGTGCTTTGCGCCTGGTGCTCCCTCAGCTACCACAGTAGGGTGAAGATTTGGGACCTCTTCCTAACACCTCTCAAGGTAGCACCATTGGACCATTTGGGTCCTGCTGTGTGAGACAACAGCAGGTCGATTTGGCTGTTTTACCAAAGGGAACTCCTCAAGAGGTGTATTCTTAAATTTTGGAAAGTCCTGAGATCTGTTCTGACTCTTAGAAGAGCACAGAGCACTGTTTATCTGCTACTAAATCCCTCCATGAGGAAGTCCTGCGTGACTTCCACCTATAACCCTGCAAGGGAAGCATGGATTTTATGCTGCTGTGAGGTCTGTGTGTGTCCTCCAGGTTGAGGTTCAATAAAAGATGCAGGGTTGGATATAACATTAAGTCACAAAGCAGTGAGGCCGCCAGGCGGTGGATGTCTTGGGGAAAGTGTCTCTCGTGTGGCTGTTGTCTTCCTTTGCCACATTTCTGGGAGCGAAGCATAAAAGTGTTAATTTTGCTTACTGAGAAGCAAAAGTTATACTGTGAATTTCCATTTTGTACATAGCCAGCAATCCAAAATCTGCTGGTGACACAGGAAACTTTTAAACAGCTCAGAAATGTTTGAAGAGAGCAACCCAACAGAGTGTGTTTCTTATACTGACGCACACTTAGGAAAGAGCCAATTCTAAAAACCCCAGAGAAAGCAAAGGTAATTGAACACGGACGCTTGTCCCTAGATGTTATTTTTAGCTGCTGGCTTCTGCTTTCTACCCTGGTAACACTATTGCTAGAAATCAGGGGTTTTTTTTTTTAGGAATTATTGATGTCGGTTGGTATTTTACTCAGGAACAGCTTCCCTCTTGTAAGTGACAAGGAAAATGTGACATTTAACTGTTCAGATAATTACACAGTCCAGAGACCTTGCTGTTTTCCTAAATGTATTTCTGTTGGATTTATTGCACATAAAAATTTTTTTAGGTTCTGTAATAAATGTTAAAATTTCCTGCAAAGCTCTCCTCATACGCTCTTTTGTTAAAAATTTGGTCCCTTGAACTTCCTATTTTATGACAGTCTATGATTAATTTTCTGTTATCTTTAAGAGCAATCATGAAGGAAGCCTATCTTCTCACCTTTAACTTTCCAAGTGAGTGTCTGGAATGCAGAGGAAGCAGGGTGATTGCTTAGGAAAGTCTTAAGTTTCTGTGCTGAGTAATGTCCAATTAATTGAACTCAAAATACCTGGGAAGTTGGAACCCAATCTTTAGCTTTTGGCTTTACCAGCATTAAGTATTTTATGTATATCTTGTATGCATTCACTGTTGTTTTTTGTTTTGTTTTGTTTTTTTCTTGGTGCATGTTCTAGTTCATGGGGAGATTTCCTTTTGGATACCATCTCGGGGCTCGTGTTTGCTACTGCAAAGGAAGACGTGGAGTTGCGGGCCGGCATCCCCCGGCAGCTGCTCCTGGTAAGGAGTGGAGGCAGGTAGGAATGAAGGGTGGTAGCCGCAGCGCAGGCCAGCTGAAGCTCTGCCTCCTGGGGACCCCAGGGTCCTTCTTCCCAGATGGCCAAGCTTGTCTCCAGTGCTGCCCTGCCGAGCCTGTGATTTGCAGAATGAATGGGGTGCTGTGTGTTACATGATGATCCAAAGAACCACAGGTGTTGTACAGACAGCTCTTTCACAGTGGCAGTACCAGGCACTGTGGGAATGTTGGTTGAATAAATGGTTAAAGGAATGAATAATGTGGCCTGGAGAACCGTAGATTCAGGACACATCAGATAGGAGAGACCCACTGAGCTGGAGATCCTGGCCTTGGTGTGTTCCCACCTGGCTTTCCTGTTCTTTTTCACATTTTGAAAGAGGAGTACTATTTAGTATTTAGTTAGTTTTGAGAAGATGAATGGATTAGTGCTGAGTTGAGCAAAGGTTGCTTTCACTGTCTGAAGCAGTCATCTTAGGACAGTGACTTTCTTTTTTGAAGGCAGAGCCCAGACTGCACTACATTTCCAAGGATTTTTCCTGTCAAACCCTGAAAACTGATCTTTTTTTTTTTGCAAATAATAGGCAGCTTAAGATGGACAGTGTTTGCAAGGAAATAGTGGGATATTGTTCTTAAGGGCTCAGGTTGTCCCTCCCCCTTTGGAGTGACATGGATTTACGGCTATACTGGGTGGTTGGCGGTTGTGCATATTACTGTGCAGAATGAGACCTGGGCAGGTAGTCCTGCTCGGGCCAGGACTCACTTCTGTGTTTCTAGCAGGTGGAAACCACAGCCGTTGCAACAAGACAATTAAGTGGCTTTCTGAGGACGCTTGCAGACCGGCTAGAGGGCACCAAAGAACTACTTTCATCAGACATGAAGAAGGATTTTGTTATGCACAGACTCCCCCCTTACTATGTGGGAGACGGAACAGAGCTATCAACACCAGGTGGAGCTTGCTGTTTTCTTATGGGTGTTAGGGGCTCATGTAGGGTGTTTGAGGCTTTTCTGGGTAGGCTCCTTTGAGCAGATGGAAAGTGTGAAGCACTTTAGTGTTAATATGGACCTAAATCCATCCTTAGTGTGTATGGCTGAAGGAGACATGCTGTGCTCAACCTTTACCGTCCTGCATCTCAGAAGTCATTTGTGTGATGGGAAATAAGAGCCCTATCTTTTTGGGTGAGAAATATGTATATTTATGGGTACGCTGGTATTCGTTATCTTCAGGAAGTTTTAAGTACTCGAACATTGAAATAATCTTGTTGGAATTAAGTCAGGAATGGGTAAAATGTTGCCATCAGCAGTTGAAATACAAGACTCCCCAAGGTTATCACAGACCTTCTCCAAGTCATAGGTTGACTAATTTATGATAGGTGTAGGCTGCAAATGATGTAACACACTTGTGGATGGACGATGTCAGTGTCCTGTAGCAAAGACCACCAAGAACATATTCCTGACCGCAGATAAAAGTTGGGCCTACTGACTTGTTACAACGGGAAGACCACACACCCCTGGGAATTGTAGGGCATCTCAGTAAAAGGGTGCTAGGAAGGATTTGGGCTTCAGTTAGGTGGTTTTGGAAGAGGGTTCAAGGAAGCAGGGCTTTGCTCTGGATTGGATGCTGTGAGGAACCAGAAGGGATTCTACGATTAGGTCTCTTCTAAATCTTAATCTAGTAGGCAGGAGGAACATATGAGGCTAAAGTTATCGGTGGTAAAGCAGCAGCATCACTCATAACCCTGTGCCCCAATGTGTTTGGTCATTATTGTGGTTTGGACAATGTGCCAGTTTTTGCCTGAGTTCAGACCTGAGTATGGAGTGGCGGTGTTTGGTCTTGAACTATCATGATCACAAGGTGGTCTTGACTGATGTTGGTGTTCTGTGAAATTGTCTCTGTTCAATGGGAGAACACCAAGATCTAGATATGACTACCAGTCCAGCTCAGTGCTGTTCGTTCTCTAGGGTTGAGTGTGAGGAATATTTTTTTTACTAACTTTTATAAAAGTTTTATTTATCACCAGGTAAGAACAATTGAAATAGACAATCTAAAGTCCCTTTTAACATTGATTCTGTATACATTTTTATTATAATCTTTGGAAGAAGTTTAGAATTTGTTTTGGATTGCATCTATTAATATTCAAAATAACAAGTGTTTTACTAGCATATGTTTTAATGTTTAGCAGTACAGAGTTTGCTAAATACTAGCTTATGGCCCAGAATACTTTATTGAATATAATGGCTAAGACAAGGAAAACGTTAAAGTTATGATCCCTCAAGACTCTTTCCGCAGCCAGGCGACCCTGTATGGCTAGTCTGTTTTAAGTGGCTGCCTTTTCACTAAGTTCAATCCAGTTTAGAAAAGAGTAGGTTTTTTTTTGGAAAACTTTATTAGATGGCTTCTATGGGATACTGTGCTTGACATACATAGAATAATTTACCAGGGTAACACAACTGGTAATTGGTAGAGGGTGCAATTTGAACTCGGGTAGTCCTTCCAGAGTGCACGTGTAGAGCAAGAAGCTTCTAGAGCAGCGGTCCCCAACCTTTTTGGCACCAGGGACCAGTTTCATGGAAGGCAATTTTTCCATGGACGGGGTCAGGGCAGTCAGGCCATGAGGCGAGTGATGGGGACTGCTGTAAATACAGTTGAAGCTTCCCTGGCTCACCTGCTGCTCACCTCCTGCCGTGCACCCTCCCCTAAGTTTCATGGAACACAATTTTTCCACGGGGGTGGCGGGGCGTGGGCAGCTCTGTGGCCTGGTCCCTAACAGGCCACAGAGCAGTATCGGTCCGTGGATGGGGAGTTGGGGACCACAGTTGTAGATAGAAACTGGAGGAGTGTGCGCTCTGTGCAGAAGGCACCATGACCTTATTTGTAACAGCTGTTGTGCTTCAATAGTATTATTTATTTAATGTACTTATTATCTTATTTAATTAATTGTATGTCTTTCTTCACTATAAGAATGAATTCCATAAGAACGTGAACTATACTTTTAATATCACTGTAATGTTGGTATAAGCAAAGACTTGAGTTGGAGAGGGTGCCCCGTGTTTGGAATTGCACATGCAAGCAAGTTCGAATCTGCTGGTGTCCTTTTTTGAAGACTGTCTTTCTGTTTTTCTAGGTGGAAAGTTACCGAGGTTAGACAGCATAGTAAGACTGCAGTATAAAGATCACATCGTCCTCACGGTAGGGCCAGATCAGAATCCATCTGTGAGTATCCAGAAGGGAAGAGATTTCCTCTCTTCTCAGGGTATTTTCATCACAGGCCTCAGGTCACCAGATTAACCATTGGGCCCTGCCCTTCTCCTTTGGGACTCCATCTGTGTTCAGTTCACTGCCTCCTCTTGAGGTCAGATAATGCCCAAATATCACCGTTCCAGTTCCATGTTTTCCTTCCTGTTGGGCATTTGAGGGCTCACCCTCATCCCCACAGAACCCTCCTTCACCCCCCGTATGTGGTGATGAGTGTCTGTTCCTTGCTTCCCATCCTGCTTCAGACCGTGTTGCCCGCACATGGACAAGCGCAGACCCCATTCTGAGTCTTCCTGCCTCCACCCCTGTCCGGTCCTATACACTGCACAGATCTGTTTTTATTTGTGGTTTTGTTGATGCTTCTCCTGAAACTATTGTGTAGATCATGGAGAACAAAATCTGTATTCTGTAACCTGGCCACCTAGTGCAGTGATCCCCCAAACTGACTAACTGATCATGGAATCAACTAGAAAGCTTTTTAAAATTGTAATTTCCTAGGCTTCATTTGGTCTTGGAGCCTTTGCATTTGTTTTTGTAAAGCTCCCAGTACAATCCTAAGGACCTTTGGAACTATCTCATACCATATGGCTTCGCCCTGTTGCTCCTAATCAGCGCTCTCGGGAGTACCCCATGAATGATTGCGGGGAATTAAGGGGAACTCGCATGGCCCAGATTGGTCCAGCTGTCAGGGCCAGACCTAGAGAGGACTGGTTTATAATATATATGTAAAACCTCAGAAGTATATACTCTTACATCCCTATATAAAGAAAATAGTGATTTTGATACCGAGTCGTCAGTTTGAGACATTATGTGTCAGGCCGAGGTTTTTGGTCCTTATCTAGGAGGTGACAGACAATAAACTGCACTGTATAGGACAGGGAATGAAGGGAATCAGGGACCATTTGGGCAACTTCTGTAATTAAAATGGAGTTTTTGACAGATCACACAGCTGGTATGTCTCGAGTTAATCACTCCATGGTGTTCATAAATTGCTGATTTTTTTGATGCAGAAATGACTATGCAGGCATCTTTCTTTAACAAAGTGACTTAGTGTACCCGTAAATTGCCACATACAAATAGTAATCTGACTAATGAAGTATAGACATTGTGTGTACACACATAACGTACACACACATAACTTTTTGCCAAAAGGATTCTTTACAGTATTGAATAAATTTCACTTGAGCCCTGAGGCTTTCAAGATGACCGATAGGAAAACCCTTCTAGTATTGAAGCCCTTAATGTTTTATTGTTGATGACCTCACACTTTTTCTCCCCCCCACAGGATAAAGCTCAAGAAAAGATGGTTTACATCTATCATTCCTTAAAGAATAGGAGAGACACACACATGATGGGAAATGAAGAGGAAACAGAGGTTTGTTCTAACTAAAAACAAATATCTTTTCCTGTGATTTGGGTCGTGGCTGGGAACAATTGATATTTTTAAGATATAGGTACTATGCTTTTTATGGCTGCAGTGCAGACTTACCATTCACCCCAATTGACAGAACCCTTGCATGGGGATGATTAAGTCAGTCAGTTTGATACATACACCAGTTTTAAAACGTGCTTGCTGGGACCTGTAGCCTTACAGGAAAGGTATGACGTAACAAATGTGATGCATTTCAAATGACTAGTACCACTTAGTACATAAATTAGAATGCCTTTCATGAAGTCTGCGCTTCACACAAGAGTTGGCAATTTTTATAAGTTATCTAATTATAGTTTATCAGAAACGTTTCATATTTATGAAGGGTATCAAAAATAGTGATGTATTGAGAATTATAAAGGTTTATGAAAATGCCACTTCAGTGACATAAGCAGTATTTTTTTTTTTCTTTTGACTAATTTATCCTTTTTCAGCCTCACGGACTTCGCTTTCCTTTATCACATTCGGATGCACTGAAGCAAATTTGGAATAGTTCAGCTATTTCTGTCAAGGACCTGAAACTTCCTACAGATGAGGAAAAGGAAAGCCTGGTATTATCCCTCTGGACAGAATGTTTAATCCACGTAGTCTAGTGCCTTTGCAGAATCAGATATCTACTATTTTACATGCACATATTAAAAGTGAAGAGTCAGACTGAGTAGGTTGAACGGCTACATTCATGAGACTCCTCCCCACCCCCCTTGTAGGTAGTCTCTGGGCCCTGTGTACAAGGGCACATGGATGAAAGAACAGCAAATTACCAAGTGTTCCAAAGTGATAAAAACTATACTTTTGACGAATTTATTTAATCCAGTGTGGTAGAAAAGGCACAACTCCAATAAATTTATCATTTAGAATTAAATGTTGTTAACCTGGCTTTATCTTTGTTCTTTGGAAGAAACAACTTCTTTAAAGAGCCTCCTTCGCAGCTCTAGAAAAATTTTAAACAAACAGAAGAAAAATTTTTAACTTGGTTTTTACCATGAAACTATACATACCTTTGTGTATACATGAGCCTACCCATTAAAATAAAGTTATTCCTGCAACATAAATTTTGTTAAATAATATTGCCACACCAGTGAGAGGCACTCAGCAGCTATGGCCACAAGGGAGTTTGACAGATGCTGCTTAAAAGATGAGAAGAGCCTGAGATTGAGGGGGGAAAAAAACTCAATATTTACACGGAAAGACCAAGTCTATAAAAAATACTCAAAATAGTGGGTTTTTGAGTTTTAACTATTCATTGTTATTTTACATTCTAAAGTGCACGTAGGTTGATATTTTTAAAAATATCACTGGAGAATTTAATCTTTCTATATAAAAATAGAGCATTTTTCTGCTTTTTGGCAAAAGTTGGGGATGAAAGGAATAGTTGTCTCAATGTAAGTTTAATTCCAACTCCGGAGGGAAAACTTCTTGTGCATTGTGCAGTTGAAGGTGGTAAAGATGATTTCCTACCTTATTTCACTTAAGTAAAAGCTACTTAGCTGAATTTTCTGTCATTTAGTAGAGAAATCAACTCTACCTATACTTGAAAAGTAAGAATGGTAAGGTCGAGGCCTAAATACGTTTGAAATTTCCCTTTAGTTAGTCAGACAAAAATTTGACTATTGTTATGTTTAAGTAAGTGACATAGTCCTTATAAACATTTCTTGCAGGCAGATCATACAAAATCTAGGGTGAAGTCTCAGCAGGAATATAGGCAGTCATTGTTCTGAGTCTTGTCACCTAAAAGGATGTTTTTGTTAGCACTTAAGAGTGCAAGGTTGGCCATTTTTAGTTTGAAGGACTGAGTAAAGAATGGCCACAGAAAACACTCCAATACTTGTGCCTTCGCCCTAACAAAGCTGAGTGCCCCTCTGGGGTCAGTTACAAGTATATATACATAAGGGATGCTCCAGTTACAAAAGCCTCAATATAGAAACTTTAAGGTTTATCTAATTACAGCAGCTTAATAAAACGTTTATTATGTGTGATTTCAGATGTTGCTAAAAATTACTCATCTTTTTTGCAGAAGAAGTATGACTTGACCTACAGGAAGAAATCTGTTTCCCTGTGCCTTGCATTCATACAAGCATCTAGTAGGATAGTAATAACTAATACAGGGTGATAGCATCACCAGTGTCCTATAATGGGCTATCAGGAATAGGATTCATGTTTGGTGGATAGGAGAGAAAATACAGACTTCAGGAAACTTGCTCACCACAACTGGAGATCAATCAGGAATAGAACCTTTCCCAGAAATCATAACATTTTCTCCATAGGAACACTGAGTAACTGGCAAGAATATTTTTAGCTTTTCCATTGTTAAGAGCTTGGGAGAGAAGTCCTTTTTGCTCAGTGATCCAGGAGTGTGAGGACAGTAGCTTCCTTTCCACATGTGTAGGACAATGAGGGATGTGGGTTTCCTCCTTCTTCTGCTCTTTCTAGGGATGTAGTTGATTCTCTCACAATATTTCAATGTCCCATTTCTGTGTTTCTTCTCCCTCCAGGGGCTGATTTACAATTACATGAGTCTTGTCACAATAATTTCCTCCTGAAATAGAAATTCCAAAAGAAAGGATTATTTGTTCACACAGGTGCTTAGCAATTTCACAATTTTCACAAGCTTTTGTTCAGCTCACTGTTTGGGTAGATTACTATGCCATTTACAAAGCAGTCTAAAGTGGGAAACTGAATTTGAACAGGCTTAGCTATTATTCACCTCAAATTGCACCTTATTATAACTCAAATTGAAAAACTAAAAGTTTTTTAGTTTTTCAAACAATGTGATTCTTCAGAACAAAGTACTCTGAGAAATTCTGGCTGAATGTCAGGTACTCTGTTTTTGTTTCTATACCAACAGTGACTGACTAATCCAATTAAAGCAACAGCCATGAATAATATTGGCCCTGACCTGGCTGAATTCAAAAACAAGGTTAATTGATACCTACCATAAATTTTGACTGAGAGCTTTTAAGGACCATGGGAATTCACAGCAAAAAGTTAGAGATGTTTCTTTCTAAGAAACAGATGACGTTTGTTTTATGATGCTTCAAGTTTAGAACTATTGTCAATTCATGTAGCAAATGAAAATTTTACAACTGTACTGATGAACAAAAACCTCCTTAAATTTTGTCATTAGGCTTTTTCTGTTTGATCCATATAACTAATTGGTTTGTTCATTAAACTGCGTATCTTAACTTCTTTCAAACATAATTAAGGGTGACTTAACATTTCTCTGTTACACACAAGGATGTGCTTTACCCAGAAGGAAGAGATTTGGAACTGAAACTGATATCATGGGTTGTCGTCCAAGGCCCACCTTTAACATCAAGGACAAGTTGATCACTGAGATAAGAGCTGATAGTTCCATTTTTATTCAGTCTCCACTTCTGCCTGAATTGCCCATGTTCGGTCCACAGGGCCACTTTAGCTCCAGGTGTGTCCCGGCCACCAATCACATCAAGACATGTATCACTGGCCTAAAAGGGTTAAGAAATAATTATCTGGCAGTACTGTGTTTGCTGAAATAAATGGAATTGGCTCCCTTTTCTTTCAGGTGAACAAATCACAGACATGAAGTGGCTATGTTTTATCTAAAAAAATAAAAATAAAAAATAATGCTAATTTCAGTAAACCTGTTTTTAAGTTTTTTTTTATGGCTGGGAGGAGAAGGTATAGAAATAAACCTACTGAAAGATACTTGTTTTTAATAGGATGTCTGCATCTGGCAACAGATGTTCAATAAAGGTTTGTTGTATTGGAATTAAATGTTAAGTCTCTGTTTGCATAAAATGTATTATGTAGAGCTTTGTTTTCTTATAAAAACACTGGCTGGTATCCAGATAACAAGTACTTTTAAATTTTCATTTTTGAAGCATGATGAAAAGTAGATAATCTATTGGTGATACAGGAAAATACGGTTTAATGTTTTTAAGCTATTGCTCTATTCCCTTAGCATCAAACATAATGTAGGTCACAGAAAAAACCCTAAATTTTATTTTCTAAGCTTCCTCCAATAACAGCGTTTTTTCCCACTGCTACTTCGCTGTATATGTTGAAAATGACAGACCTTCAATGTATAACGGAATTGCACAGTCCGCTGATTTTTCCCTGGGCCTTCAAGTAAGGAACATCTCACGGAAGCACATTGTCCAATTGAGATCCAGTGACTTAATATCATTGGTTTAAAATATCACTTAGGCATGTCTATAGTATGTGATAACCTTAGTTCTTACCTAAAAATTGAAACTGGATTTTCTAGATCAAAAAATTCTCAAAGTCCATTTGACTTTAAATGCTTTAGTAATATACATGGCAGTATTTTTATGGTAGTGCAGTGAACTGTTTCTAAGAAGTTACATTATTTTATCATGCCAGTTAATTTGACAAGATTCTTGTTTCCAGAAGAAGAAACCAAAGACCAGAAAGTACTGTATCAGTGCAGTCATTTACCTTGGATTTAAAGAGTCCTCGACAGTAGTGCCAGACCTGAGTATTCTTTCCACTGTAGGGAGAGATGCACACAGATGTTGCCCTTGTGTCCGCCAGATTTCCAGTGACTGTCAGATACTCATCCTGGGCTCGGTTCTTTATTCTGATGTACACTGCAGGCTGTGGCAGGGGAGAAACGGCCATTTAGAAATAACCTTTCTTCTAAAGGAGGAAAGCTGGGAGGGGAAGTGAGAGGTGACTAGTTTATTTCTATCAGTTTCACTCTTAGTTCCTTTAGCAATTACATATAAATTAATATTTCCCATTGATAAATCTTTAAAGCATAGAGCACAAGGCTTAAATTGTACATTGTCTATTATACTTTCTGAAAAGTGCCCTTTCGAAAGGGTATAAAGTAATGGTTTCATTGATAGAACTCTGTGGCAAGGGGTGGGGTGGTGAAGAATTAGGGACTGATGAGTGTCATTCAGTAACTGTGTCCCAGCTGGGCTGAGGGAGTTAGGGTAGTGGGAGTAAGGGCAAGGAACCACCTGTAAGGATCTTACAACTTCAGAAAGACAAGTACGGTAATCAGACATACTCTCTTGAGCTATGATTAAATGCCGAAAGTAAGCTATGGGAGGTCTTGAAAAACCCGGATAGCTGAAGGACCTAGTAGCTGTGGTAATCGCTTTGTTTATAAAAGACCTTTATATTTCTTCAAAGGAAAGGACTATGTATGTGTAATCAGTACTTAGCTATTCAAAAACTGGGTAACAAAGGACTTCATCCCCTTGTCCTGAAAGCTTTAAAATACATATAGGAAGTTTTTAAAATAAAATATTATTAAATCTGGGACTTGCCTCTAAGGATAATAGCTAACATTTATTGAGCACTTAGTATATGTCAAGCAGCATGCTAAATGCTTTCTGTGCCATTATGTTGTTTATCAGAATTAATAACCAGAACAACCCTTTAAGAAACTACTGTTAAAGGCTGGGAGCGGTGGCTCACTCCTATAATCCTAGCACTCTGGGAGGCTGAGGTGGGAGGATTGCTTGAGGTCAGGAGTTTGAGACCAGCCTGAGCAAAATCAAGACCCTATTTCGACTAAAAATAGAAAAATTAGCCAGGCGTGTGGCGCACACCTGTGATCCCAGCTACCTGGGAGGCTGAGGCAGGAGGATTGCTTGAGCCCAGGAGTTTGAAGTTGCAGTGAGCTATGATGACACCACTGCACTCTGCACTCTAACGAGGATGACAAAGTAAGGCTCTGTCTCCAAAAAAAAAAAAAAAAAAAGGTACTGTTAAGACCCTAGCTTCATGAATAAGGTGAACAGAGATGTGGAAAAGCCACTTCTGTCTGCACCACCACCCTTGCTCTTAACCAGGATGCTCTCAGGCCTATGTGGACATGCACTAGTTACTCTTAGGCACAGGAACTAAGAGACTAACTCCACAGGTGGCAGTGTAAGACAGTGCAAGGGCAAGGCACGTGGTCAAAGCTCCACAGAAACCATTCTTTCAGTCTCATGCCTCAGGCGTCCAGCCTCAATGTAATAAAATATAAGAGACCCAACATGCTCACGTTGGGCTGGGTGTTGGCTCCCAATTAGAACCTTGGCTGAGTTATAACAACGAATGGTCTGTTACTTAATAAGAGAGCACTTTCACTCTGAGAAATTAAGTGCTAGGTAAATGCAACATGGTATTACAGTGAGACCACCAATGGATAGTTTACTATTTTTGATCAACAAGATCAACATGAGGCCAGGTGAATTTTAGTAAACTGCTGCCATGTTTAACCTTCCTAAGGAAATAAACATTCTGAGCACTTAAATAAGCCAATAGAAGGACAAATTCTCCGGCCACTAAAGCAGGTGAAAAAGACTTCTACTTGGCAAAATGTTTTAAATGTTTCAAACCCCTGCTTCTACATTCATAATGCAACAGTAATATACTTAAATTTCTATAATCCAGCCTGGTGTCCCACTGCAATTATTAATTCTTGAGGCTTCGGTATATCTTCATTACATTTTCATTACCATGTATAGATAAGAAAACAGGCGTGACCTTCACAGATGACAGAATTCCAATTACTTTAGGACCAAACGTCACAGTTTTAATCAATTAACTCAAGCAAGGTACTAATTACCCTTATTACACATTTGTAGTCTGACTCCTCTGTAATTATACTTAAAAACACTGATATACATTGTAAGTACCTTAGTGACTTCCTAATTCCCAACCTCAAAGAGGGATCACATTTTAATTAGTCCTGAATTTCGAAACGAGAATATCAACTAAAGCAGTACCAACAGCCTTACCAAAAAAGTTAAATGGGACCCACAAACTACTATTTTAGAAACCAGAATACCTTTGCTGGGTTTCAGAGCTATGGCCCAAATAAACGACAGGGAAAATACTCCATTAAAATATTATTTTGAAATTAAATGTTTAAGCGGAATAGGAATGAGGTAGTTATTTCCTAAAGCACAATGGAAGAAAACAGTATATCATTTTTACTGTCAAAAAAACTTCCTTATCAAAGCAGAAGCCACTATTCTAGCTATCCTTCATCTCAGGACCCTGAAGAGAGATCCTTCTTCCCCAAGAAGGAACCACCATTCAAAAATTAGGGAAATATTCTCAGTGTTAAATTTGGCTACTAAAATTTCTAACAACATAGGATTAGCATCATTATGTAGTTGATAAAGGCTAAACTGAATTCCCACTGCTACTTTGCTTTTTCCTATAGCTTTTCAGTGGGATTACTCACCATCCCACCCAACAGAAGTGAGGAATAAGCAAGATACATAGGTCAGGAGATCCTATACAACATACTCTATGCCAAGAAAGCCACTAATGTTTTAGTATGCCTTGGAAGAGCATCTCTCGTTCTTTTGAGGGACACTGTGAATAATAAAATTTCAAAATAAATGTATTACAATAGTAATCAGAGCCAGATGTTATATCACACCCCTTATATACATTATCTTATTTAACCTGCATAGCAATGAGATATATACAGTGTGATCACTGTTTCACCAGAGAGGAACCTGAGGTGCCAAGAAATGAAGTCACACTGCTTACAAGTGGCAGAGCTAGGATTTGAACCAAGAGTGGTGGGAATGAGCTTGGTGTGTGTGCACATGTGAAGGGGATGAGAGAAAATCAATTAGACTAAGTTTCTATTGGCTACCATTTATTTAACACTTAAATAAGTGTTACATAAGTGTCAGGTCAGAACATCAGAGCCTTGGCATCTATACCCACCATGCTATGCTCAGCTTAGTGCCTGAAATATATGGTGGCACTCCCTAAATGATCTCATCCGGCAGGTAAGCAGAGTGTCGTTGCTTAAGGACACAGATTTTAGAGCATAATATATTTGGGTTCAAATTCTGGTTCTGACATTTGGATGATGTCTGCAATGTGCTTTACCTCTCTGAGCCTTGTTTTTCCACCTGGAAAATGGGGACGATAATTGCTACCTCAAAGAACTATTGCAGGAATCAGGTGAGAAAGTGTTTCTAAAGAGATTAGGGAGAGGCCCAATTGGTGTATCCGCTGACCATCACACCCTTGACAGCCCTTGACAGCCTCGCTTGGATTTTCTACTTCTAGGAAACCTCCCCATCACTCCTATACACGTTCATACTCCCTTTCTCCAAACCGGGCACTGCCAGTGGCTTTTTGATGAGATTATACGTTGTTTTGAATTTCATGTTACTACTTTGAGTTAGACATGTTTTACCCAACAAAAATGTAAGATCTAATAAGGCAGAAATCACATCTATCTTTATATCTTCCATTATTACTTTGCACAATATCAAACATGCATTCATCCATTTATACATTCATTCACTACACACACAGGCCCTGCACTCTACAATGTGCCAGATGTGAAAGGCACGAGGGGCAGAGCAATAAGCAAAATATGCACAGCCCTTGTCTTCAGTCCAACCTAACTATACAATTATAAACCACATACGGTGTCTCGTACAAAAAGAACCAGATCTTTCAAGATCTAATTTAGATCAGGAGAGAGAGTGGGGGAGGCATCCTTGAAGACAGACACTTAACCTGAATTTAGAGGGATGACTAGCCGGGTAAAGAATGAGGGAAGGACGCTCTACGCAGAGGGCACAGCCCGTGCAAAGCACCTGGGTGGGAGAACACTGTGCATTTTGGTGCGCGCGACAAGGCCACATGGGAGATGCGGTTGGAGAAGCAGGGGCGTGGATCACACGGGCTGTGTTGAAGCATAGACTGTATCCCAAGTGCAGTGGGAAGCCTCTGAACAGAAGACTGACAAGCAGTAGGTGTGTAATAAATACTATTTTAATTAAATTGCCAGGATCTATCCTGAGTATTATATAAGTAGGGAGAAAAAATCCAAACACTTAGAAAGTAACACTAGTACAGTATCAAAGTTCATTCCTGTTTCTATGGTTTTTCCAGAGCTTACAACATCTTAGTTTTCCGTGAAGAGTGAACATGGCCAATAAGACTCAAAGCTAAAAATCCAATGTTGACCTTAGATACGATTTTACAAATTGGTTAAAATCTACAAGATTCTCCCATCCTAATCCCACACACCTTGGTACATAAATGGCAAACTAAATTAAATTTCAGATGCTGGGGTGTGTGACATTTCTACCAGAAAATCAAGCTATTTGAGATGTTACGGTTCTTTTCTCCTTACCTGTTTCATGGGACGGAGGGAACCGATTGTTTTCCATCCACTAAATGCTGTCCAATTCGGGATCTCATTAGGCTCGAGTAGGATTTGCCTTCCCAAGAAATTGGATCCTTCATAAGCTATCCATCTATAAGAGGGCAAGAAAGAAAAAAATAGGTTACTTCAAAACCAAAAAGCAATCTCGTATCAAAAATCCCTGCTATTATACCTTACAGGGTTCATAAGCTTCCAGGTTTGCAGGTTTTTTTTTTTTTTTTTTAAATAGAATTACGCATTTTTTCCTAGCAGAAAAATCAGGGAGGTCTAGGAAAAGGCCTGCTGGATTGGAGTCAGAATATATGGATTCCAGTTAGAACATGGGTTTCTGTACTTCATGAACATAAGGTTCCCTCCATCTCTGAAATTCTATATTCTTTTCATAACACTAAGTCTTCTTCTGTTGCATTTTAACATTCAAAGACAAACCATAACCTCCCACTTCAGGAGATAAAAACACTCTCCTGCTCTCAGGGTCATCATCACATGTCCTTCAGGGCCTCTCAGGTGGCTCCGGTGACCTCTTCAGACATACCTTTGTACATAATTCCTTCTACAGCTTCCCCAAGGCCACCCAGGGCTACTTAAACACTTAAACAATTATCCACAGAAGTCCTCCATCTCACTCACTTTTACTCCAAGGCCTGGCTTCTTTGCAAATCCTCCCCGAAACCCCTGCCTTCTACCCTGGCTATGTTAAAGTGTGTAAGAGTACACAGGGCCTCAAAGTGAGTGTCTGGAGTCTCAAGACTTATTTAATGGAACACGGTCAAGCACGTTCCTTCACGGACTGGCTATACTGCTCTCTCACTACCATAGCAACTTCAGTAGTTGTGGACAGTGACGGATAGACCATAAACTAAAATGACTATCTGGCCCCTTACAGAAAGTTTGCCGAGCCTTGCTTTAGGTGGCTACCAAGGTGGATGGCTAAGGAGAATGAGCTACAATTGCCAAGAGAACCTGAAATTCTCAGCAGGACTCATGGTCACTGTACACAGGACTTTAAGAAAACATTCAGAGAACAAGGTAGCTGTCTTGCTTTGCTCAGACAAAGCACCTGGAAGTGTAGCAGGGGCTGCCCTGCCTTGGACCCAGGGATGTGTAACCTTGGAGAAGGGGTACAGAGTACCAGCAACAGGAAAAGGGGTCTGCCAGTCAAATGGACCAGTGCTCTGCAACGGGTCATCTGGAGTTTAGGACTACCGCTGCAAAGAGCTGCTGCTATGCTGTTGTGGTGGTGACTTCGGCCTCCCACTTTTCCAGATGAAAACTTCTAAAACTTACAAAGGGCAATATTCCTTAGGGACTTGTACCTCCATTCGTGCAGGAAAAGACATCAACTTGTACATAAGTTGAGGGGAGAATGAAGGAACTGAAGAAAGCTCGATGTATTAATCTATAGAAGTTTGGGTAGACATTACTGACCTAAATTGACCATTACTAGCAAAAGTCCACCTGTTCCCTACAACCGAGATCAGGCTTGGCCAGATTATGGATAGATGAACAAGATGGTTGCCCCTTCCTCAATCCCTTCTCGCCTACACAAATCTGAACAATTAGACTGGTGCAGACGCAAGTCAGCATGACCACAGAGAGGCTTAGCCACCTCTCTAGCTTCACAGATTCTTTAAATAGGTGTGGAAGTTTCAGTTACAAAACCTAGGCAAGATTTTAAGAAACCGTACCTAATTATATATTGATCTAAATGAATGCCACAGTTGGAAAAACAGTGTGGGATGGTGCATTAAAGCATGGCCCTCATCACCATCACAGATCAAAGGTACGGGATCACGTGGGGATTAAAAAACAAAACAAAACCAACCCAACTTGTCAAAGAGGGAAGCTGGCTGTGCAGTAAACACTATCCTGTAAACCATGTGTAGCCTGGAATATCTCTGGACAGCCTTCACTATTTCCTTATTCCATGTATCAGTTCTCTTGTAGAGAATTTGGAATACTGAGAGTAGGCAGATAATAAGCCAAAGAGAAGAAATCAGAATGTCAAGCTGAAATGGCACCAGTTTTCCAGAAAAGAGTGAAATAGGAGAGTGAGAAATTTTCAGAGGTGAGTCACGTATCAATTTCACTTGAAAATATAAAGAAATGTATAAAAATGTTGTGAAGGTCCTATATCACAAGGATGTAAAATTGAGTTCAAATGCTCTTAGTTAACTGGTAAATAATATATTGGAATCTTATGCTTAGAGTAAATGAATTTGTTATAATAAACATCAAACCACATGAAATGCTTTGCAGAAGAAAATTTAAGCTATTACACGTGAATAATATAAAATCCATTTATTGTAATAGTTGACTTAATTTTGAAATCAACTTACATTCTTGACTTTGTCTTTCATTATCCCACGTATTTAAAAAGCAGAGTGATTATCACAATTTAAAAGCCATAAGACATTTTTAAAAAGCTATTTTTATATTAACCATTGAAAGCTATGTTTTATTAGTTGACTTTTGGTACCAAAACACCAACAGTGCAGGAGTAAGGGCTAGCTTATATGCCAAACTCTTCAGAAATGGCCTGAGAGGCAGATTTTCCAGAAAGCAAATAAAGCTTCAACTCCAGGGCCCCTCACTTGCAGTCCTCTCACCATTTGTGTTCTAAATTAATACGTTCAATACCTATTAATAATTTTTGTATCCATAATGTATTTTTTCTTAAAGGCAGCTTCCCAAATTGTAAAAGCATAGGCCCCACACAACTTGGATCCACTCTGATAATCTAAATGAACAACAGTGGCAGGCAGGCTAGGTCAACTAGTATAGTCCACATGAAAATGAGTGCCCTGGAGGAACTGCTTGAGAATAAACATGCCGTCAAGTCAAAATACAAACACTCTTGGCAACAATCACTTGCCTTAAGTGGACAGTGGCCTTAACCAGTCAAAGCTGCTCACTTACTGAAATTCCTCCTGAAAGGAAAGTTGGCTTAATGAGGTAAAGTCATCTGGTTGACCTACTCTAGGACACATGCTGTGACCATGAGGTGGCCCTTCTCTCCCAAAGGGCTCTTCCTCCAGGCCACTGCAGACTACTACATACTAGACAAGGTTCACAGTCTTCTCTAATTTAAACAGAAACTACTACATCGAGGGATAGAAGGAGTAAGAGCACCATCAGACCAAAAAAACAGCACTGGGCAAATAAAAAGCAACTGTGCAACTCTGTCCCAAAACAGTGACCAAGTAAGAGCAAGCCTTCCTCCCATACTTACAGTCCACTTTTAACCCACACAGACTGGGTGTAGAAGTGCAGGTCCTTGTTCAGAACAGAGTTCACAGCCTCTTCTAGATGTAACTCTCTTCCCTCACAATGTTCCAGAGCAAAAAGGCTGATGGAGGGTTCTTCAAAAACCTAATAGCACAGAAAAGAGAAAGCATCACCAAATGGGGCAGCCATACCTCGCTGACATCTCAGTCTGAACTCAGGGTCCCCTGGATCTGTTGTATTCTCAAATGCATAGAGTTTACTGCTCTATCTTCTAAGGACGGTACAGTCAAAACTACACTGGCAAGATTAGATTCTATTCATAATTTTAATATGCTTTTTGTAAATTAAAGTTGAAGCTATCAGAAAAGCAATCAATCTTATAATAAAAATGGACACGATAAAAAGCAACACCTGGTTCGAAATCACATATTAAGGTCTTGTGGTGCTGTAATATGGACTACGAGCTAGTCCTGTGAATGCTTTTAGCTGGCAACAGAATAAATATGGAATGGCATGGCAACCTCATTTCCCAGGGGGTCATAGGAGCAATCACTGAGAATGCAAGACTTTATGGCTCTAACCTCTTAAAAGACATTCCTAGGAGGGAGGAAAAAGGCGACTTTAATTTAAAAAATTGCTAGAATGCACAGGAACAGTGGTGATTTCTGCATTAAAAGTAAGTATTCCCTCAACCTATTATGTTAGACGAGAATAGACTCAATATTGCCCTTTTTTCATTCATTAGTGTATGTAAGATACCATGCTAAGAGACTTTTGGGGGATGAGAAATCAAAACAAAGCACCATCCTTGTGTCTGGGGCATTACTAACAAGTAGCTAAATTAAGAGAATTGCACAGATATTGTAACATAACCCAGGGTAGAAAAGGATATAACCTTTAAGAGTGCTCATTAAAAGGCTAAATTATTTTTAGCAGAAGGGAGCAGGAATCAAGGCAGCTTCATGGATGTGGTGGCATGTGAGCTCAGTCTCAAAGGATGCGATGGATCTGGAAGGCAGACAGAGAACAGAGGGAAGGCAATCTATGCAAAGCAAGGGAGACAGAAACGCATGTGACATGGGGGAACGGCAAGTAGACCCATTTCGACAGAAGACAGAGACCAACAGGAAATAGTGTCAAGTGCTCCGAGACCAACAGGAAATAGTGTCAAGTGCTCCCACTGCCTGTTACTGTGCTTGGAGCTGCCTGCCTCCTGTCCCACACTGACAGGGCAGAGACACACTTATTGCCAATGGGGAGAGTCCTTGAAGCTTCTGAACTAAGGACTGAGTGGGCGGAGGTATCTGCAACTTGGGACATGAGAAGCAGAGCACGAGGAGCAAAGACTGTGGAGGGTCAAAGAACAGTGAATAAACAGCAACTGGCTCTCACAAGTGACCTATGAGAGCAAAATGACTTATCAAAGGGTTATTCCTTGCAGCAGTGCTAGGCATAGTGAAGGATGGGGGATGATTTAAATGCTCATCAAGAGAGAACTAGTTAAATAAATTAGGGTACATTCACGGAAGAATCCTATATAGCTGTAAAAAGAATGAGGAGCTCTTTGTAGAAAGATAACCAGGATCTATTCTTTGGAGGCAAATACAAAGTGAAGAACAGTGTAAAATAGTATATTTCATATGCTACCATTTTTGTAGAAAAGGAAAACTCATGCACACACATATGTGCTTGTATACACATTTAAAAATTTCTAAAAAAATAAATATAAAACCAGTAACAATGACTACCTGTTGGGAAGATAGCATCTGAGAAGATAAATGGTGCAAACGGGGGAGAGTTTTTCACTGAATGCCTTTTGGTACTTTTTGATTTTTGAACCATGGGAATATATTATTAAAAAATTTAAATTGGTAATTATTATGCATATGTTTGCACTGTGTATATGCATTTTTTTAAAACAGCCTTCAGGAAATTTATTTGGCAGCAACTTGAGTAAAGAACACAGAGAATGGAAGTAAGAGCACCAGTATACTGGTAGAATACGTGAAACCAGAGAAAAAGAGAACCAGAGGGATGGCAGGAAGGTGAGGAATGAGGGATGGTCAGGAAAGCCATCATGGTGGTAAAACAGACACACCAAGGCAAACGAATGGAATGAGTAAGTGAGGGAAATGGTGTGAAAAGTTGCAGCTGGGAAGATGGTGCCAAAATTTGCCATATATAAGGAAGTCAGGAGGAAAAGCATGCCCAGGAGTTAAGAACTTATATTTAGAACTGGATGTTTTAATTTTGAGATAGAGGCAGGATAATCTTAACAGAGATGCCCAACACACACTGGACCTTTGATCTGGAATTCAGGGAAAAGACCAGGCATAGAGAGGTTGAGCTTAGGAACTCCCAGAATTTGGGTAATAACTGGAAGCACAGGTGAGAAAATGGAAATGGAAGGAGGACACAGGACTGCAGGGACATACACTGGTGGGTGGGGATGAGAGACAGAAGGTGGAGGTGATGGAACAAATGAACCGGGTGAGCAGAGCCAAAACAGAGCCCCCTTTACATGATGGAAGTAAAGGGGAGAGAAAATTGTAAGGAAGGTTTGTCCCGCAGTATCACACTCTTCCCACGTTGAGGAAGAGGGCGACTGAGAGGAGGCTGTTTGGATTTGGCACTCAGGAGGCGGCTGGTAACCCTATGAGAGCTGGTTCAAGGACACGTCAGAGATAAGGGGTGGAATCTAGGTCATAAAGGTTGAAGAACAAGTGGTGAGAGATTGTAGACAGGGTACACAGACAATTCCTTAGAGAAATTTGCCCTCCCTGTTGTTCTTAAAAATTATCTTGGCTATTCTGGACCCGTATCTTTCCCAGATTAATTTTAGAATAAACTTGTCTTGTTTTACTCTCCCCAACCCCCCACCAACTCCACCTCCCCAAAAGACAAAAGACCTATAGGCCTAAAATACTATTAATTTATAAGCCTAAAATACTATTAATTTGGGGAGGACCATATGCTTATAATATTGAGTCATTTTATTTATAAAAGATTATATTTCTCCATCTTTTATGTCCTTCAATAAAGTTTTTATAATTTTCCTCAGAAAAATCTTACTGCTATGTGTTAGATTTATTCCTAAGCACGCTATAGTTTAATTGCTATTTATCTTGTATCCGGCAACTTTTTAAAAATTCACATTAACCCTAATAATTTATAATTTAAACTGTAGATACTCTTTTCAGTTTTGTTTTCCTTTACGTTCTTTTTTGCTTTAATCTTATTTTTTAGATTTTTTTTTTATTGGCAAGGATTCCAGAACACTGTTGAATAGAGTAGTGATAATAGAGACCTTTGTCTTCTGCCTGAATTTAAAAAGAACTACTTCAAATGTCACACGAGGAAGTGTGATGTTTACTGTAGGTTTCGGTTGGCCTTCATTTTCAAAATGTGCACAATAGTTAATACCATTAACTATTTAACTGTTAAGCTAAAAGCTTTAATAGTAACCAAATTCTTCTACACTTTATAAACTCATTGTTCTTTTTCGTTGTGAAGCTGGATTTATAGTCTTCCTCTATTTGTAGCCGTGCCTCTGCAGTGTCCTTGCACAGAAGGAATCAGTCTCTTGCCAATTCTTATCCTACCCTCTTAAGATCATTTATGTCATCACAGTCTTAATTTCATCTGAAGTTTTTCTACAGCCTCTTGTTAAAATGTTTCCTTGGCTTTGCCTGCTTGTAGCTGCCAGGACTGGATTATTACTTCAAAAAAGGCCAAACTTCCATGCCAAACCCCCATGGAGACATTACAGAAGCAACAAGCAGATTACTGCTCCCATGGAAATGCAATAACAGCAGGTTACCCCACACACTAGTGGGCCAGTGCTTAAATGTCTTCCAAGGTAGTTTGAAACTCAGTTACCTTCCTTCTTAGGTCCTATTCTTGTCTATATGCACCATTATTTTTTAATATCCAGTCTGACTTTAAACCATTTTATCAGTAGCTGGCCACTGCAAATTACTATTTTTTAAATTAGGTTCCCCACCCACCCCCAACTTCTAAAGCTACTATTACAGCATTGTAAGTGGATAAGACAAAGTACAACCCCTCTTATAGAATGAGCTGAAGTGGAAGAACAAACCTTACATAAGTACTGATTGTAGTTTTTAGGCCTGAATGAATTAGTTTATTTAGTGTACTTATTATGTTATGGATTCTTGACATTTTTATGGCACTGTGCTAAGTAGAGAGGACACAGGGGTCCTCTCAAAGCTGTAATAAATATAGATCATGCTCTCAATAGCTTCACAGGTTCAGTAGGTATGATGAAAGCAGAAAGTGAAAAGGATCTTGAGATACAGAGAAAGAATACTCAGGGCAGAGGAAAATCATATCAAGAAATGAGGATCATCGAAGACTTTCTAGAATTGGGGTCCTTTCATGTATATCTTAAAGGATTTAGATAGGGGAAAGAAAAAGTATATTTTAAGTTGCCACATGAACAACATAAATAGAGAAAGTTCAAGGAAGATACTAGGAAGGGGGAGGGGTGCTTTGTGAACAGGATACACAAAGATTGAGCAATAATATTCGAAAAGTAGGTCGGACACTATCTCAGAGTCTGGACTTTATCAGAAGGTTACATGCTCAAAGCTGCAAATAAGATGAACTGAAGAAGAAAGAGCCAAAAGAAGAAAATCACTTAAGTGACCATCGCAATAGTTTGGGAAAGACAGAATGAGGCTCTAAACTTGGTCATGGAAGTGGGAAGAAGATGACAGGAAAAATTTAAGACATGTCATACCTGAAACTATAAAAATACTAGAAGAAAACCTAGGGAAAACTCTTCTGGACATTGGCCTAGGCAAAGAATTCATGGCCAAGACCTCAAAAGCATAGGCAACAGAAACAAAACAAATGGGACTTAACTAAACTACAAAGCTTCTGCACAGAAAAAGAAATAATCAATGGAGTGAACAGACAACCTGCAGAATGGGAGAAAATATTTGCAAACTATACATCTGATGGGGGATTAATATCCAGTATTTACAGGAACTCAACGAACTCAACAACAATGAAAAAGCCACTAACTTCATTAAAAAGTGGGCTAAGGACATGAATATGCATTTTTCAAGATGACAAATGGCAAAAAAGCATAAAAAATAGTTCAACATCACTAATCATCAGAAAGATGCAAATTAAAGCCACTATGAGATATCCTCTTACACCAATCAGAACGGCTATTAATAACAAGACAAAAATAACAGATGTTGGTGAGGATGCAGAGACAAGGGAATGCTTATACAGTGTTGGTGGAAATGTAAACTAGTGCAACCTCTGTGAAAACCAGTATGGAGATTTCTCAAAGAACTATAGTACTACCACATGATCTACCAATCCCACCTCTGGATATCTACCAAAAGGAAAAGAAATCGATATATAAAAAAGATATTTGCACTCATATATCAAAGTGCTCACTATTCACAACACAAAATAAATGGAATCAACCTAAGTGTCAAGTAATGGAAGATTGGATAAAGAAAATGTGGTATATGTACACAAGGGAATACTATTCAGCCATAAAAAAGAATGAAATCATGTCTTTTGCAGCAACATGAATGGAACTGGAGGCCATTATCTTAAGTGAAACCACCCAGACATAGAAAGATACATACCCCATGTTCTCACTTGTAAGTAGGAGCTAAATAATGTGTACACCTGGAAGCAGAGTGTGTAACAAAGGACAATGGAGACTCAGAGGGGTGGCAGGAATTGGGGGGAATGAGGGGATGTTGCTTGGTGGGTACAACGTGTGTTGCTTCAGTGACGTGTGCACTGAAGGCCCTGACTTCATCACAGTGCAGTGTATCAATGTAGCAAAATTGTACTTGTTCCTATGAATATATACAAATAAAAATAAGTGGGGAAAAAAGGTATGCCATAGGGGTAGAATGGCTAATACTTAGAGACTGAATGTTGGAAATCATGAAGCAGGGAAAATCAAAGCTGAAGACTGTAAGACTAGATGATGGGGGTTAATGATGATGTCTTTCAACATAAATAGGAAATAACAGAAGAACAAGTCTAAGAGGAAAAATGTGTTGCTGGTAGAACATGCTGATAAAGACCCACTTGGAATCTGGAAATGGGGCTCAGGGAATAATAGATACTGCTTACTCTAAAGATTTGGGAATCATCTTCATTGATGGAGGTGAGAGCTGAAGTTATGATAATGGAAATTTCCAAGTACAAGAGAGAAAAGGCCAAGAATAGATCTCTGGGTAACATCTATGCCTGAGGGGCCAGGAGGAAAATGACATTTGGATTTGATGACACAAGTTCACTATGTGTTATCTAATTATTCTTTTCATTCATGTTCAGTACTTAGCACAACATTTGGTACATAGTAGATGTTTAACATTTAGGTTGAATAAATAAATCTAAAATGCATATTCAGCAATGTGAGAAATATTACAAATACTGCACATTATATATTAATAATTATAAATGCCATACAATTCATCCACTTTAAATCTTTTTCTTTGATCACAGTGAAGTAGAATACTTTTAAACTTTCTTCTACAAAATTGCTGATCCATTGTGTTTTCCACTCATAGAATCCAACACTCAAGGTCCCAATTGGTATCTCTGGCCTTTTTGTCTTCTCCTTGATCTTTCACATCTGGTATGATTACTTCTAAATATAGAATGCCAAACAAAACACTTAAGCTCTGTTAAGCCTAACATCAATCCCTTTCATCTTAAAAGGTCCTCTTGTGGTTACTGTTAAACAATCAGTTACCAAACCAAGGTTGCTGAAAACCCTAAAAAGAAACAAATCAAAGAAACCTATTCCACTATGGTTTGAAATAGATATTCAGGTTTATTATCAGACACATAATTTTTCCTGAAATACATCTTGTGAAGAGCCTGAGGAAAATCCTGGGCCTTAGTTCCCTTTCTCAACACTAGGCTACTTAATTTGGTATTATTTTTCCCAAATGCTTACACAGAATCATCTTGGTGTGGTTAAATTAAATTTCCCAGTATTAAATTACCTGATGATTTTAGAATTCCAAATGAATTCTGAATGGGCACTGGGGACCATATTCTGGTCCTCTACACTTGACAGCCACCAAACCACCTCCAGGCTGTCACTGAAAACGAACCTCAACAACAATCTTTTTTTTTTTTTTAAAGGAGGTTAGCTCTGTTATGATGACAGAGAGAAGAATATACACAAAATTTATTAAAATTTTATTTCTCCCAAAATCTGGTAAGAGAGAATAGTTCTACGAGTTATACATCTCTGATAGATTGTATTATTGCTTGAATATATTTACTCTGTCAACTGCACCCCTGCCCAGGGAGAAGGATGAGGAGTCTATTCCCCTGCCTGCCCCATTGATGTCTGGCTTGGTTTTATGACTTGCTTTTGGTAATAGTATGTGAATGGACACAGTGGTGTCATATCTGAGCAGAAGCTTCAAATGTGTTTCTCTGGTTGGGGTCTCTTTTCCTGTTTCTCACTGTCATGAAAATAGCATGTCCCCACTAGGAGGTGCTCCCATTAGCCTGGTCCCAAAACAAAGTATATACCGAAAGTGTATCTGAAACCAACTTACAATCCAGAGTGAAGGCCAAGCAACTGTCCTGCAGTTGCTGAGACCAAATATGGGGGGAAAAAGGTGTCTGCTGTTACAAACCACTGAAGTTCTGGGGACTGGGGACTGTTGTGAAAGCTAATACATGATCGTATTCCCTCCAACCATGTGAATACTAAGGCTGGATAGACTCTTTTTCATGTTTGATTAGAAGTATGACTAGGATACTTATTTACAACAGAAATGGAAGCTGTCCCTGATTTGAAAATATATGTTCCAACAGTTTCTTTACAGATGAGTTAACTGAAGCCCAAATAAAATAAGAGATTTTCCCAAGGTCACATTAGTGAGAAGCAGAACTATAAACTATGCCCCCAGCTCCTTTCACTGTAAAACGACTGTGGCACTGCAAATTATGCACACATGGGATTCTAGAATGTAACATACATCTGCACCAGTAGAAGTTAGCCTAGAGCAAACCATTACTTGCAAAACATACTGATCTTGCAGGAAGATGAAGTCTTAAGGCTCCTAAATATTACACCACTTTGACACTTAGGCACTAAGTCATAGCATGTCTGGGAATACCAACTGTAGGAAACTCCCTCGGAATTTTTCAGTTTTAACTAACAAAAGAAAAATCAAAAGATTAGCTCATACATAAAGTCAACTCGAGTGGACGGAAACATTTCCTGGAACAAATCCATAATGCCACTGGATTGTGGCGTAGGCAGCAGTATTAACAAACCTATAGAAAAAGACATATCAATCCCTAAGTAAGAAAAGAGTAGGGGGAGAGAAGATGCAGAAGGAATCAGAGAAGCAGAACAAGTAGAGTATGTCTAGCACCGCACAGGGAAAGGAGACACAGCATCTGGAGGATGTGAGTGACTGTGACCTGGAGAGTGGCAGGAGTCTCTTTTTGGGGTGGGGGGCAATGTTAGCCTATATGCTAATCTCAAGACATCTACCTTATTTTACCCAACTATTACGCTCAATAAGTAACCTTCTAATGATGAATTCAGTTTCCCATATTCTACCAGAAAGGCACAAAAATGCCCAGGACAGAACTGTCAAGAATTCATTTCAGTCACTAGAATCCACTTTGTACAAATCACTAAATTGACCTCTGTTTTACACATCAGTCTCCCTAGGTCCGAACAACTCAGAACCTCAGGGCCTCCCACGTGAAGTATGGTTGACTTCACCAAACTGGTGCAACCTGTTGAGGCTTCTTCATGGTCAATCTGGATCTCTGCCGGGTTACCCAACCTCATCTCACACTCCTTCCATTCCAACACCAAACTTGCTGTCCTAACACGTCTTCAACAAAGACAATTCAAAGATTTAAAATATACTGTGAAAAGGCATTAAGAAAACTAATGTACTGCCCTTACATAAACTGAATATACTCCTTAACTGGTTCTTGAAATGAAAAGTCTGTAGATTTCAAGTCTTCCCAAAAGGCACCTTTACCTACACTGCCTGGATTCCACAGGACCAAAACTAAGGACAAGCAATTACAGATGACAACTGAACCAAAAATGCTTCTTTCCCTCCACATATTTTCACTCCCAATCATAATTATGCATTTTACACTTCATGTATGCAAAGGAATTATAACTCTGCAAAGAAAAATAGTAATACTCCTTAATTTTGACCCTGTTTCTAAAATGCCCTCCCTAGAAACTTAGTTGGTTTAGTTTACTGAATTGAGAGTCTTACAAAACCCTTTCAAGACAGTACTTTCATATTTAGACTTATATCTTTTGCTTTTCGAGTTAATACCAAATAAGTATCTGTTTGTTGATTTGACCACTAAAAATTGCTAAGAAAATTCCTTTTCCAGTAAATGTAGACTATTTTCCAATGCCCTTTTCAGCATGATCAAAACCTGTGAATACTTACCAGATCGCATTTTTTTTTTTTAACCAGTTTTCCTCCTACAGACAGGAAGCATCAGTAGCCACTTATTTGTTCCAAGTTGGTGTTGACAGGGCTACTGAGTGTGACCAAGGACTCTATTTCTATTCTTGTTCCTCAGCCAAAATTCTGTTCTTAGCCTGATACCAAGAATACTCTATCCAGGAATGCCTTGTGAAATATCACTGTAACCAGTTCTGTGTACCCCTGTGTAATTTTTATAATCCTCCCCCTTAACTAACTACTCAACCCTCTGAGTTGTTTACCAGAAAAGATGGACTTGAACTCCCGGCTTCAAGTGATCTTCCCACCTCAGCCTCCCGAAGTGCTGGGATTATAGGTGTGAACCACCATACCCGGCCTGAAATGATGGATTTTCCATAAGACAAAGGAGTTGAGGTGATGAAGGCCCCAGCACAGACTTCCTGCCACCAAGATTTACCATCCCCCTCAACCTGCACCCTATGCACACAGCCCCTTATGAGATATACCACAGCCAGCCCCAAGGCATGTGGCCCCTACTTCAAAGTCCATGATATCCCTTAGTTGGAGAGACAGATCTGGGGCAGCTGCTCCTGTTCTCTCGACAAGATGTCTGTCATATTAAAGATTTCTTTCTTCCTTGGCAATCCTCATTGTCTCAATAATTGGATTTTTGTGTGACAAGTAATTGGACCTAGACCAAAACCCCTTGTGGTTTTGACAACAGGACTACATTGTTTAGGCTGAGATCAAAGATCCTGAGTATGACCATTATCCCTGGAGTCAGCTCTGGCCAAAAAGTCTGAGTCATTCCTAGTAGTACATTGGGCTTCTAATCAGCTCTGTGTAAAACTCAGGCTTTGACCAAACATGTCCTTAGGGAATTGTCATAACCATTTATCTTGAAAATATCCCAGATCTTCCCTACTTCTTCTGTGCAGACACTACTAACCAGGAACCCAGATCCTGTTTTTCTCACATTTAAAATTCTGAATAAATGTGTTTAAAAGGAGAACCTACTTCCTCTATAAATATGGGTCTCCAAGGTGGCCCAGATAATTCTGCACACACCAGGTAGAAAGTCTTGGTTCCCCAAAACAAGGTTTGAAATCAATACCAGTGGTGGTCCATGCCTTAAAATGACATTGTAAACCTCAGTAGCAGACAAATTCTCATATGACTTATCTAATAGAATTATAAGGTGGTTTATGAAGCCAACATAACTCTGATACCAAAACCAGGAAAGGATGCATCAAAAAAAGAAAACTACAGACCAATATTCCTTATGAATACAGATGCAAAAATTCTCAACAAAATTCTAGCTAATCGAATCCAGGTGCTTATTAAGAAAATAATCCATCATGACCAAGTAGGCTTCATTCCAGAGATGCAGGGATGATTCAACATACGCAAATCCATAAATGTAATTCACCACATAAACAGAAGCAAAATCAAAAACTATATGATACTCTCAATCAACGCAGAAAAGGCATTTGACAAAATTCAACACCCTTTTATGATAAGAACGCTTAACAAAATAGGCATAGACGGGGCTTACCTAAAAATGATACAAACCATTTATGACAAACCCACAGCCAACATCATACTGAATGGGGAAAAACTGAAAGCATTCCCACTTAGAACAGGAACCAGACAAGGTTGCCCACTATCTCCACTTCTATTCAACATAGTGCTGGAAGTCCTGGCCACAGCAATCAGGCAAGAGAGCGGAATTAAAGGCATACAAATGGGAACAGAAGAGATCAAACTCTATTTGCTGATGATACGACACTATATCTAGAAAACCCCAAAGATTCAACCAAGAGGCTACTGGAACTGATAAATGAATTCAGTAAAGTTTCAGGATACAAAATCAATACACACAAATCAGAGGCTTTCATATACGCCAACAGCAGTCATACTGAGAACCAAATCAAAGATTCAATCCCCTTCACAATAGCAACAAAGAAAATAAAGTACCTAGGAATACATTTAACTAAGGAAGTAAAAGACCTCTACAGGGAGAACTATGAGACATTGAGGAAGGAAATAGCAGAAGACACGTAAACAGGTGGAAAACCATACCATGCTCATGGGTCGGCAGAATCAACATTGTTAAGATGTCTATACTACCCAAAGTAATCTACAGATTCAATGCAATCCCTATTAAAATACCAACATCATTCTTCACAGATGTAGAAAAATTAATTTTACGTTTCGTATGGAACCAGAGAAGACACCGCATAGCAAAAACAATTCTAGGCAACAAAAACAAAATAGGAGGCATCAATTTACCAGACTTCAACCTCTATTACAAAGCTGTAATATTAAAATCAGCTTGGTACTGGCACAAAAACAGAGCCATTGACCAGTGGAACAGAACTGAGAACCCAGATATAAAACCATCCTCATATAGCCACCTAATCTTTGACAAAGCAGACAAAAACATACATTGGGGAAACGAATCCTTATTCAATAAATGGTGCTGGGAAAACTGGATAGCCACATGTAGAAGACTGAACCAGGATCCACACCTTTCACCTCTCACAAAAATCAACTCACGCTGGGTAACAGATTTAAACCAAGGAGTGAAACTATTAGAATTCTCGAGGAAGATGTTGGAAATACTCTTCCAGACATTGGCCTAGGCAAAGAATTTATGAAGAAGACCCCAAAGATAATCACAGCAACAACCAAAATAAATAAATGGGACCTGATCAAACTAAAAAGCTTCTGCACAGCCAAAGAAACTGTCACAAGAGCAAACAGACAACCTACAGAACGGGTGAAAATTTTTGCATGCTACAAATCTGATAAAGGGCTGATAACTAGAATCTACTTAGAACTCAGGAAAATCAACAAGAAAAAATCAAACGACCCTATCAAAAAGTGGGCAAAGGACATGAACAGAAACTTTTCAAAAGAAGACAGAATAATGGCCCAAAAACATATGAAAAAATGCTTGACATCGCTAATCATCAGGGAAGTGCAAATCAAAACCACAATGAGATATCACTTATCTTCAGTGAGACTGGCCTTTATCAAAAGTCCCAAAACAATAAATGTTGGCGTGGATGTGGAGAGACAGGAACACTCATGCACTGTTGGTGGGACTCCAAACTAGTGCAACCTCTGTGGAAAGCAATATGGAGATACCTTAAAAAGATACAAATAGAATTACCATTCGATCCAGCAATCCCATTACTGGGCATCTACCCAAAAGATCAAATGATACTCTATAAGAAAGACACCTGCACCCGAATGTTTATAGCAGCACAATTCACAATTGCAAAGATGTGGAAACAACCCAAGTGTCCATCAATACATGAGTGGATTAATAAAATGTGGTATATGTATACCGTGGAGTACTATTCAGCTTTAAGAAACAATGGTGATATAGCACCTCTTGTATACTCCTGGATAGAGCTGGAATGCATTCTACTAAGTGAAGTATCCCAAGAATGGAAAAACAACCACCACATGTACTCACCATCAAATTGGTATTAACTGATCAACATATAAGTGCACATATAAAAATAACATCTATTGGATGTCGGGCAGTGGGGAGGGGGAGGAGGGGACGGGTATATGCATACACAAAGTGTGCAATGTGCACCATTCGAGAGATAGACATGCTTGAAACTGGGACTTGGGGGGAAGGGGGGGCAAGGGCAACATACGTAACCTAAACATCTGTACCCCTATAATAACAAACAATAAAAAAAAGGTGGTTAGGTTATTATTTTTGTACGTTAGCAACTATAACAATAATGATCATGGTTCTGACAGCTAACATTGATTGAGTATTCACCACATGCTGGACATTTTACAAGTATCATCTCATTTAATATCCTAAAGGCCTTTTAAATTACTACTTTCTACAGATGAGAAAACCAAGTAACTTTGCCAATCTGGTTTAAGTATCAAACTGGGATTCAAGCCCAAGTCTACATTACTCTAGTTCTTGAGTTTTGCGCTCCTGCTTTAAAAAAAAAAAGAAAAGAAAATATCAATCTTACATTTTGGTTGGATTTTATGAGTGAACCTCAATTTTATAACCCATAAATAAATTATTCATATTTTTGATATTCTGATATTTCCCTTTGTATCATTTCTTCCAACTTTACATTATCATCTGTGGTAATAAAACTGGACAAGAAAAAGAGTCTCAAATGTGCCCTGAGCAAAGTACTCACATAGTCAATGGGTTTGAGAGATTTGACTCTAGATGCTGGACAGCCACAGGAAGTGAGGTCGGCATAGAGGCCTTCTTCTAATACACACTGATTGTCAAAAATGTCCTCTTGGTAATACAGGAGCCAGCTAAAAACAAAGCAGTAAGACAGTCAGTCAAATTGCATTCAGTTGGCAGCGTAGGCTCATCATCATGCCGTGGGACCTGGGGTGGGTGTAGGACACAGAAGTCGTGGTGCTGACCAGCATCAGTAAACAACAGCTGTCACTGTCACTCACTGACTGCTCACCGAGTGCCAGGCATTAGACTAGGTACTTTACTATTATTTCATTGTGCTCTCAAGAATTCTGTGAGTCAGAAACATATCTCATTTTTACAGGTAACAAAACTAAGGATTAGAAAGGTTAGGTGATTTGCCCAAGGTTCCCCCAACTATTAAATGATAGAGCTGAAATTTAAAATAAAAAGATACCTGCTTTAAGCTAAAGACATTCTTTTAGTTTCTTTAAGTATAAAACTTTGGGATAAATTATGGTGGTTATTAACTTGAACTGATTAGAAGTCTTTTTTTGGAAACCCCCCCCAAAAAAACCTGAAAATTTTTTGTACCCTTATTTAATGATGAGCTTGTATTCAGTCTGGGTGAGTATAGAAGCTAGACTTCTAAACTCATAGGAGGGTACATAAAATCTGTCACCTGACATCTGACAGCTAATAGAAATTTTTTAAAAAATGCTTTAGAAACTTTGTGAGTTATGTTCAATACAGCACTCAACAAAAGTTAAGAAATGCTCTTTTGAGAAGAAGGAGCCCAAGGGAGAAATTAACTGGTTATTACTAATCTAGTTTTGTTGTGTTTAAGTTCTAGCCCTATAATTTAAGATATCACTAGGATTGTACTCTAGCTATACCAGGTTATCTTTAGGTAACCACAGAAATGCTCTGTGACATTATAATTTACTATCATGTATTTTATGTAATAAGCATTTTATAGCCAATAATAATCAAAGGTTTTCAATGTGCCAGGCATAAGGCTAAGCCCTTTGTGTACATTGTTTTACTTAGTCCTTATAAGAATCCTTTGAGGTACTATTATTATCCCTGCTTTACAGATGAGGAAACTGAGGTTCATAGAGATGACCCAATTAGCCTCAATTTACATAGCTAGGAAATGGTGGAACTGGATTCAAATTCAGGTCTCTCAAGCATTCCAGGTGCATTTACATTCACCAAGGTTCTTGCATTCTTTTATTAAGCTTGGGTTGTGTATTTCCTACATGAAGAGACACCTGTGACTAATTTGTCCTAGATGTAAGTATCAGGAAAAACACATTTTCCTCCAGAAAGCATTTCAATGCTTCTTATTATCAGAAAATGAATCTAGATCTTGCAAAATATTTTATGTTAGTTGAGAAGAAACTCAGAGCAAAATAAAAGCAACAAAATTATTTCAGGTTTCCTCATCTGTGAAATGGGGATAGTAAATACCTTAAACAAACAAAAAGGTAAAAAAAAATAAATTTAAGAGTAATGCATCTTACATGGACAAAAACTCTATTTTTATAGCATTCTGTTGTACTATACAGTGAACATACAATATAAACATTTAAAATATTTAGGAAATAATCTAACAGTGAAAAAAAAATCATAAAAGGCTCCCAAAGTTGGTTAATCAGCACTCTGTTTTTCTGTATTCTATGACTCAAAATACATATTCACAAAATATAGGCTAATTAGCAGCTAACCAATGCCTAAAAAAGAAAAATCTTAAAAATTCATGTGCATGCAAAAAAAAAAAAGTCAGATCTCTGTAAATTTAAAAGAAATTCAATTAGTAAATAATAGAAAACACTTAACAAGCACACTTACCATCCCCGAAGAACTTTAAAAGAACACGGTGTGAATGAAGTCAAATTAGATATTTCTTTTGTAAAATCTATACATTCACCTTGGAACCCTGGTTTACTGAATGCTTTGAGCTATAAGAATAACAACACAACACTAATTAAACAGAAAAAAAAATTATTTGACATCATCGCACGCAAATAAAAACTTCTAATTTCACATACTTAAAAATCCAGCAAAATGTTAGATTTGTGATTTATCTATTATCAATGAATTTATGTTAAGGATGATGACATTCTTGTTAAACTAGCTCTTTTTAAAACATGTTTCCAGGAATGAAATGTCACCATTTATTTACCATTTTCATCCACCTTTTGTACCAAATTGTGGGCACAGAGGCCTAGGAAACAATTCTGCTGATAAGAGTAAATCAGAATCCCTCCTCCACTAAAACATGGTCCTTGTCCATCACAGTATTATGCCCTATGGTGAGACTAGATGTATAAAATAGTAAGTGATTTAGTGCTAACCACGCAACAGGTTTAGATTAGAATGGGGATAGATGGCAATGTCTTTTCTCTCTCAGGTCTTCCTGATCCAGAGTTAATAAAGGAGAGAAGAGAGCATGAGCGCATGCTCACAAGAATGCCTGCGAGAGCACAGGGGCAGATGGTGGGGAAGATAATAATGATGGGATTAGTGGAAAATTTATGGTGAAGAAAGAAAGATGTTTGTCTCAGGTATTTCAGCTTATAGGCTTCAGTTTTCTGATAAGAAGACCTTATATGTACGGCTTACAATTATATTCAACCACATTTCTACTTTAGTTCTTTTTGTCAAGAATAATCCATGAAATCTCAACTATAATTCCCTTTAGACCAGAGATATAATAATCTGTGACTCTAGTGGCCTTGGATCTATAATAGGAAAGAAAAAATTAATGAGCCCTATAAATATTTCATAATACACTGGAGACTTGAAATAACATGGCCCACAGGTCCGCCCCACACCGACAGGCCTGCACCGTAGCAGCGGATGCGTCAGAATGAACGATCCGCAGCATCACCCTTTCTCCTGCTTATGCTGCCATCCAGAACAAGGATTCTCTGAGCAGCTGACATTCACCTCCCTCAACTTCCCAAGGGTCCTCTCTTAGAAAAATTGTTTCGTGGCTATCTCATTCTGCTCTGACCTTCCTTGGTCTGATATCAAAGATCAGCCAAAACCAGGGAGGTAAGGGAACCAATTCCCCCCGGACCAACTGTGGCTTGCACAACACGCTTCCTACTGTGAAACCACGCAATACTTGGAGCATTAAAACACCAAGCGTCTCCGTGCTGCCATAAGGGGATGTGTCCAGCAAGTTTCTGTCAGAGTCCTTCTGGTAAACACAGAGGATAGCAAGAAAAACAAAGTCCAAAACAAGACAGACTTATATTTTTTAACTTAAAGGTTTACAAAATATGAGGCTAAAAAAGCAAATCACTTTTAAATTCTAAAAATGTAGAGAAATTTCTCCTGCATGCAAATATTATCTTAATCCACAATAAGGATCAGAAAAGCCACATGAGAACAGAGACCATGCTGTCTTGTTCACTACTTGTATTCTTGGTTTGCTGAATGAATTAATTTCATATTGCTAAGTTTAAGATTTATACTTCAACATTTCACCACGAAACATCCAATCTTGCACAAGTGACAATGCAAGCTAAGCATATTTTAGATGGTGTACATAGTAGCCACCTCTAGTTTTTTGTCTCAGTCTTCATACCCAGAAAAATTAATTAAAATTCATATACATACATAGAATATGTCATAAAATATCTTTTTAATTTGAGGGGTTAAAATAACCTCTGGCCATACTTAAAAAACTGGGTTTAATGCTTATCTGAGTTTATGATGAAGATTTTGCAGAAACGCTTTTTGCTATGTAATTTTCACTTATGATATACGTGAATAATATGTGGTAATAGGTCTTTAGTCTAATATGACAAACCAAAAAGCAAACAAACTTAACTACTGACCAAACACAGAAGCTGTGCTCAATTTATTCTACAATATCAGCAGCATTTTTAATGGAATTTTATTTACTCCAATACTAAAATAATTTCTGTGAGGAACTTTTCTTCCATGTCTAAATAAACCTTTCTCCAGCCCTTTGGCCCTCCTTCTAACAAACATGCCAACTGTTAAAGTTTTGTTTCCATTTTTCTATTACATCACACCTTTTTCATACTGTGTTATGTACGTCTCACATCGATCACATTTTCTACAATAATTTTATTTCCCTTATCAATCATAAAAGTTTTTCTTTACTTAAATAATTCTTCTTAAGTACTTCTGTGCTTTGGATCATATAAAAATGATCTGGTTGTAGTGCCACAAAGAAGTATTTTCTCTCCATTGATCTTGAATCTTACTGCTATTTACCTAAAACTGTCATTTTCCTATAAGCACAACTATTACAGATCCTGTGATTACTTTAAGATTCAGTGAGTGAGGCTCAGTTATCCAATATAAGGAAATATCCAGTTGCTTTTCTTGGCTAGAATCATGTATAAAATGGAACAGGAGCTCAATATTTAAAGAAATCCAAGTTTTTAATTATATTTGCAAATGGACTTGAAAAAGATTCTAGAAACACAAGGCATACATGATTAAGTCACAGGGGGTAACTGGTTAGAATCGCTAGAGAATGGTGCCTGCCTACAACATACCCTGAAAATTAAATTTACTTTCAGAAGACTTAATCTAGTAAGATTTCTGATATTCAGGACTTGCCAAGAGAGAGAAATGATGACACTATGCAGATAATCCATATTCTCTTTGGTTTCTGTTTTATTTGGGGAAAAATTAAAAAATAAAATGCCACTTATTAATAATGAAGAACTCTATAATGATCCTGTATATCTTGAGTTGGTAAGTGGACTTAGTGACTGAATTTCAGCCTTAGCAGAAAAACAATCTTCTCCATAAAAGGTGGTGTTGTACTAGTATCCCCAATAAGATATATTTCATCATAATATGCTTACAGAGCAATCAATCATATTTTACTATCATAACTCTCATGATATATGTTAATCTCTATTCACATACATTTTCTGGCTTTTCCCCTCTCAAGTTGCTTAAAATTCCCAGCATCAAAAAAAAAAAAAAAATTCCTCTTTGATTTGAACCCTGAGACGTAACTTCCTCCTTATTCCTCAGACAGGGAAAATAAGTACATAAGTACCCCATCTGAAAACAGCATCTGTATGGCCACTCTGTCATAACTCCCTGTGAAGAAGAAATACTTTCCAGTAACTGAATGGAACCAGTCAGTATGTCAGCCACGACCCGTTTATGTTTAGGTAAGTATAAACAAGAAAAACGTCTGAAAATTTGGTCCACTGAAAATAACAAGAGCTTTGACACTGGGTGAATAGAGGAGGCTTTGTTCATGTGTTACTAAATATCCAGCTATCATGTACCTGTCAGAAACATTTATTTCACAAGGCAATAATGGAGCCATACCCAGAAAAATGAAGTCAGGCTGATTTCACTGGGCGTTTTCTGCCGCTTCCTCTCTCTTCAAGTTGGACTGGAAATACTATCAAGAAAATCCTCCCAGCAATCTGCCCCAAACAAGGAAGTCCATAAAAAAAGGAACAGGGACATAGGAGGGGAAGAAACAGAGCTTAAAAGAATGGGACTTTTTATTGGTAGTTAAAACTCAAAAAACATATAGCTTGAAATTCCTCCTATTTAATTCTTTTAATCTACTCATGTTATTTTGCTTCGTGGTTCAAAAAGTGCTTTAAAAATCCACAGTTGAGAGTTTTCAGAAATTCAAAATAAAGATCTGGCAGGAAGTGTCTCTAAATACAATAACCAATTATATTCAGAAAGGAAATGCTCCCAATAGGCCTGAGCTAATCAGAAAATAATAAAACGTGAAAGCATTGTGAGTGGAAACATGGTTAAACTAAGCCGGTCTCAAACATATAAACACTGATATGAATATGAAAAACATACTCTCAGAGAAAAAGACTGAGCATTATTTACGCAAAGGTAGCAGATGCTAAATATTTAAAATTAATCACTGTATTTGGTTTTTTAGTAGCAATTTTTTTTAATTTGTTATTTAAAATGAAACAGAGTAAGCAATGTCTCTTGCCCCCTCTACAGTTGCACCGATCATATCGCGATATGTCTTTCTCTAATGTAAGACCCTGAGAATGTGGTCTTGTTAACTGGAATCGGATACCAGAAATGTCTACTTTGCTAATTCTAGTTGTGTGATATGGGAGTTACTTAAATTCTGAACCTCGGTTTTCTTTTCTATAAATAGGATTGATACTGACCTCACAGAGTTAGTATAAGTATTACACAGGCACAATTTCTAGCCCTCAATAGATAATAAACAAACATTAGGCTCCACGGTATTGCCCAATCCCCTTCAAATTATTAGCACACTAGAAATGAAAAAGTGGGGTTTCAACTTCACTAGCTCATTGAAGAAACATTTGATGTAGTATCAGAACTGCATGCATGTGATAAGCATGCCAAGTCAGTGATTTCTCCATGGTAAGTCTGCGCCTTCCAAGACAACTTAATGTACTGTGCTGAATAAAAATGTGAGACTGAAGAAAGAATGGGCAACAGGAAAGAAAGACGGGGCAGAGGTTCAAAATGACCCTAAAAAGGACAGAGCTGCAGCTTTGTCAGGAGAAAATGAAAGGAACTGTGACAAACCCGGGCCAAAACAATCACTAACAAAGATGGACACTCTTCTGTTCGCAGGTACCGTGTACAATACAAACTGCCCTGCCACACAGACACAGAAAAGTTACCTGAGGTAAACAGAAAGATTTGAGAGAAAAGATATAAATGCTTTTAGTAAATAATTTAACAATTACAAGTTAAGAATATTTTTAAACATACCAAATGTGGAGGTTCATTTATTCCAAGTGGTTCCTGAAAAATACATTAAAACATTTTTTAAAATGTAATCGCATTATCTTCGTTGCCTTTTTGAATGTGTTGAAAATATCCTTTGAAAAAGAATTTTTTAATGGTCTGGTCAATTTACTAGATAATTTGAACTGTCTATAACCTTCACGTAACCTACTGAATTCTCTTATAATTTTAGTACTTAAGACTAACTCATTTTGAATAATATTGTAACTGGAAGAAAAACCTACCCCAAGGCCCGTTACAAAGATGGAGCGTGAATTTCTGACCACTATTTCATGGGCCCTCTTATTGTTCTGCAGTGTTGGTTATCATCCAAACTGGCCACACTCTTTCAACAACTTCATGACTTTGCACACAAGGAGATTATTCCCTCTTTGTGAAATGCCCTTTCTGCCTGGAAAAATTGCTTTTATCCCTTAAGCTGTCACTCAACACATCCTCTTCTGTGGAAAGGTCCCTAAATCCCCAGGCACTCAGTGTTCCCTTCCTCTGTACCCTCAGCACAGTCTACACACTTATTTTCTCACTGATTGTACTATAATTAATTGTCCCTACATCTATCTCCCCTCAGAGACTGAGACCCATCAGGGCAGTCTTATTCATCTTTTATCTCCGGTGATCAGCACCGTGTCCAACATATCAGAGGCACTAAAAAAACACTGTTGAATAAATGAACTGATCAAATTACGGAGCCATCTCATTCATGTGTTAGTATCTACTAGCTCTCTATGCGGTCTATAGAAATTCATGTGCTGTTTCATTCTCTCTCTATATATACATAACATAATTTAAAAATTCCACTCTTAAAAAGTGTGAAAGGCTACAATTACAGCTAGATAAGAGAAATAAGTTCTAGCGTTCTATACCACTGTAGGATGACTACAGTTAACAATATTATATAGTTTCAAACGGCTAGGAGAGGTATATTGAATGTTCCCTACACAAAGAAATGACAAATGTTTGAGATGATGGATATATTAATAATTACCCTGATCTGATCACTATCCATTACATGTATCAAAACATCATTAGGTAGTGCATGAATATGTACAATTATTAACTGTCAATTTAAAAAACTGTCAGGGTAAAAGGTAAAAATGAAAGTGTTTCCCACTTACTCGGTTACATACTATTACATGCCACTGGCATGGGTTATCTTCATCTTTCACTCACCAGTTGGATAGGTCGTATCGACATGACTATATTATTTGATCCTCCCCAATCAAAAAAGCATTTGTATTTCCCTTTCTCTAAAATGTATTGTTCTCCACAGAAGAACTTCTGCTGGTAGGCAACCCATCTAGCAGGGGAAAAAAGGAAAAAGAACAAAAGTGATGTTCAATCAAGCAAATAATATTTTTAAACACCAAAGAATCTCTCAAGGTTCTTAAAAGTAAGGGACAACTTACACTCCACTTTTAACGTGAATGGATCTTATTTCACTGCCAAAGCCAATTTCTTCTAAGTCAGAAATTTCCTGATTTGTAATGTCAACAAACTTCCCACTTTCTAGGTCAGATTCAAACAGTGTGATAGAAGATTCTATAAAATTCTAAAAAGAGGAAGAGGTAAGTTTAGGAAAACATACATTTTGTTTTATGGACTGCTATTATCTCAGCATAAGTTCACATACTCGTGGGATAATTTTCACACAAATAACTCCAGGAAGAATTTTAAATGGCACAGGAAACAGTTTTACAGTCACTGCTCCTATATAATTAAAAAAAAAAAAATAAGCCTGAATTTACTTTAATCAGGAAGGTATAACATTTTTATATAAATGGAAATTAGTCAACAATTAGTAAACTGCTGGGACTTATAGGCCATCATATGTAATACTATTGTAAAGGAAACTAGTCTCACTTGTGCTAAAGGAGCAAAAACTACATAAAACAAAAGTGAATATATAAAGTTCTGTGGGCAATGCAGGAGAGGATTCTATGAGCTTAAACATAACAGAAAAAACAGATACAATCTGCTGACCAAAAAAACTATTTATGAAAAAATCAAAATGAGGATAGGAAATTTAAAAAAATTTTTATAGTGGGTGAACATATTTAAAACAAAAATATCTTAGAAAAACACTAAGACCCAAATAGATAAATTAGCAAAAGGCACAGACAATTCAAAAAGGAGAAAAGAATAACATCGAAAATAAATATGCAAATGTCTAATTTCACTAGTAAATTAAAGAAATTCAAATTAAAACAATTAGATAAAATTTTCACTTTCTAAAATTCAATTAAGAAAATGAATTTTTTTCAATGTTTTGTCAGAAAACATTGTTGGCAGAAATACAAATTGAGCAACTATTTTAGAAAATAATTTAGAAATAATTAAAAAGAAACTGTTCATGTTTTCTGATCCCAAAATTCCTCTTTAAGAAAAATTTCCCAGGCTGGGCGC
>RJWJ010001934.1:48919-113503 GCA_004363605.1 Indri indri
GCCGAGGCGGGCGGATCGTTCTGAGCTCAGGAGTTCGAGACCAGCCTGAGCAAGAGCGAGACCCCGTCTCTACCAAAAATAGAAAGAAATTAATTGGACAGCTAAAAATATATATAGAAAAAAAATTAGCCGGGCATGGTGGCGCATGCCTGTAGTCCCAGCTACTCGGGAGGCTGAGACAGTAGGATTGCTCGAGCCCGGGAGTTTGAGGTTGCTGTGAGCTAGGCTGATGCCACGGCACTCGCCCCAGGCAAGAGAGTGAGACTCTGTCTCAAAAAAAAAAAAAAAAAAAAAAAAGAAAAAAGAAAAATTTCCTAAAGGAACTAAATGGTGAGCAATTTATATGCAATTTTTATTTATTATTTAGAATAGTGAAAAACTATAAATATAAACAATATAAATGTTAAAAATATAATTTAATAACCCTTACTACCTCTATCGCTTGATGGAATATTAAATATAAATGTAATTAAGAGTTTTTAACAGTTAAATGTACTGTATACTTACTAATGACCAGAGCCTTATGTATGTTACTTCCAAAACTGCTACCACATGAGATTACACTACTATCAATCATATTTTTTTTTGAGACACAGTCTCACTCTGTCACCCTAGCTAGAATATAGTGGCATCATCATAGCTCACTACAACCTCAAACTCCCGGGCTCCAGCAATCCTCCTGCCTCAGCCTCTAGAGTAGCTGGGACTATAGGCGCACTCCACCACACCTGGCCAATTTTGCTAATTTTTGCAGAGTCAGGGTCTTGCTCTTGCTGCTCTCAAACTCCTGACTTCATGCAATCCTCCCGCCTCGGCCTCCCAGAGTGCTAGGATTACCTGGCCCTATCAATCCTATTTTACAGCTAAGGAAATTGACCAATTTGCCAGAGTTCACACAGCTAGTGAGGGGCAGAGATTGAATTTGAGTCCAGGGCTATCTATTTAGCTACTATAAGCTTTTAATCACTGTCAGATATAAATGTAAGGATGAAAGAACAGGACAAAAACTCAAACTTATAAACCTCAGTAAGCTTAGATGTTTTTTCCTTAAAAAAATTTTTTCCTTACAAAAAAGATTAAGAAATTTTTAAAAATCAAAAGTGGTTATCTTTGGGTACAGGGAAATTAAACAATTTTACCCTACATTTTTTAAAATTTCTATCATATATATTAAAATTGGAAAACATAGAATACATTTTTTTAAAAAACCCTCTCCCCACTTCATTGTTCATAAATCAAATCTTATGTAAATCAAATCAAATGTTATCAATTTCCATAAGTCTCAACAATATCAGTTTTCTTCCCTTTTTAATACATTACAATCTAAGTACATAAGACTTCTAGGTAAACACATTTTATATGAACAAGCAAAAAAGAATCCCCGCCCCCCCCCCCCCCCCCCCCCCCCCGCAAAAGCAAGGTATCTATCAGGAGAGTGAGAAAATATGTTTAAAAAAATTCTCTTGCATATACTACTTGTTACTTTTCAAGGATGTTTAAATTGCTGGCATAGCTGGGTCAAATTTCACTTCGAACTTTAGGATAAAACAAAAGGCCTTTTACCTGAAATTTTAATTATAAAATAATTTCTAATCCATAATTGTTTTCAATTCCTCCCTGAAAGTAAACCTTTGGAACCTAAGAGTACCTGCCACCTTTATTACTTTCACATGGTCCTTAAAAACCAGGACCTCAGTAGATGTATGCTTGATAATTATCACCATCCCCCTTTTTATTAACATAACACCTTATTTTCATAACACTTTGAATTTATCTTTTGTGAGCTCTCCTAATTTTTTATTTTAAACACACATACACACAATATGCCATTTTCCAGATGAGGAAATCAGGGCTCTAATGGCCTGTAAGTGACCTACCTTAAAGTCCCCAAAACAAGCTTCCCAACTGGACTGTGATTTATAACATCAGTGCCTCAGTGCCACATCAACAAACTTGATTATATTGACAACATAAACCTCCATCGTCCCAGGAATTTGGCCATGACTCTGTTCCTTGCAACCTGAAAGTGTGTTATCCAGCTCAAGGTGACTGTGAGGATATGATGTGATGATGATGGCTGAAGGGAGCCCAGTCTGGGTCCTGGTCAGGAACCAGTATCAATCACCAACAAAGTCACACCCAACCATAATAGGAAGCTTCCTCAACAGCTCTCAATTATAGGGACCTCTCCTCTCCCACTCTGGTGACTCCGGAGCTCTCTATCTCTGCTTCTATGTCCTCTGCTCCTACAACTACTTGTTCTACTCCCTGTTAGAATTGTGAGAGTGGGAGAGCAGGGAAAAGCTGAAATATGTCATCATCACTGTGATATGTTGGAGTAAAACAGGACAAGGAGAGAGCATTATGAACACAGATATGTGCCTGTGTGCTGTGTGTGTACCCCGTCATTTAGAAGTAACTTGTGTTGTGTCAGGATATACTTTACTTGAGCAACGATTTGCACAAATCATATTGTGTGGGTTGTCAGGGAGTTGTAGTAGTGAGGACGGTGAGCTGGGAAACAGGCTGGAGGTATAGGCCACCAGCAACAACGCAGACTGAAGATGAGCAGAGCAGGAGGGACCTGTTGTCACAGGGCCCACTGCCAAATACAAATGCTGGCAGCACATGGGCTCACAAGTAAATTTACTCACATGGCTTGAGTTTGTGTTCTTCCTACACTGTCCGCCATTCTCAGGGACTTGGCCAAGGGCCACAGGAGTCTCCTAATTGGCATCACTCTACTCTTTCTGTCTCCTACTTTTGTTTATTCATGGTTCTTCTTGCCTTTTGGCTTTTGCCTTCCGTCTTTTTCTACATACTTCTTCCCTTCTGAGCCACTCTCCTGTTTTGTCCCTCTCTGCATTTTTCTCTCAAGCCTACACATATACAATAGCTAGTCTAGTTAATTAGTTGCCCTCAATTTGGTGTCCCCACTGGGCAGAGCTCTAGCTCTAAGCCAACTGCTGTGCTCAGGGTCACAGGCCAGTCCTGGCTCAAATCACCTGGGAATGAAACTCCACGGGTCACATGTACAAAGTTTGGTAAAAAAAAAAAAAAAAAAGAAAAAAATACACAGGAAAAAAAGTCCATAAAACAAAAAACTTCTAACTGCCTTTTTCAGGAAGTGACCAGAATAGGCAATCAAGTCATGTCCAGAGTCAGCCCTATGAGGTTACCAGGCTACTACCTTCCCTGCTTTTCTAGGCACAATTAAATAACTCTGACAGTCACACAGAGTGAAATGGAGCTCTTATGCCTGAGAAGAATGAACAATGATGGAAAGATCTTATAAACTCTATTCCATTTTATATTTTAAAGCACTTGGATAGGTTAGTAGAATCTTGGGTATAATACTCCCTACTTTAGAGAAAACCAATGAGCAGTGCTTCAGGTCCAAAGATCAGTCCTAAGGATCAGTAATTTGATTACTTTTAAGTACATAAAATCTCTCAGCTGAGTTTTTGTGCTACAGTCCCCACCGGGCAACATGGTATGAGACACCACTGGAGATCTGATGTATCCATTAACTTAGGAGAAATGGTTTCCACTGCATACCACCTGGTTTCAGAGGTCTGAAAAGAAGCCAACAGTCTGAAAATCATAACAAAAGCAAGCCTAAAAGTTAAGCTAGTATAATACTGAGGAAAAATAAGCACACCAAGAAAGTTTTATTGAGGAAGCCAAGGAATAAAAATTCCTTAATCCCTGGAGCCTAAATACATTCCTTTTGGTCCTCTCCTTTTTAAAAAAAAAAAATAATAATAATCAAGTCCAAGTCAATGTATCTGAATGACTCATCTGGAATTAGGAACACAGTTCTGGTTGTCCTCCCCGAAGCACTCCGTGACACAGATCACATTATCCCTAAGGAACATGTCCGGTATTTGACCTTAGTAGATCCGGAGTATTCCATATACCAGAGCCAGGACATTTGAAAGTTGCATTGTATTATGCAACTCTTCTATCTATCCTCCTGTTTATTTTGTATTATTTCCACTGAGATCTTAAATGTAGTGCTTCACTCTTTCCCAGGTTGGAGACATCTGAGAGTCTGTCTGGGGAAACAACGTCTCACATAGCTCTACCTATTAACTCATGGAGGGCTGTCACGGTCACATGAGCTTTAAGAACTCCTTCCCAATTACATGCTATGTCTGGGGAATATATAATTTTTCTAAGTATAACCTGATAAGCAAGTTTTTAAAGCATTTTCACAATACATACATATATAAATTTTATATTATCTAAATATGTATAGATTGTTTAGCATACTTCATCTGAAAATATTTTAGTGAACAAAATTTAAATGATAAAGTGTCTGAAAATCATGTAAATACTTATTTGTTATATATGTATATTGGTCTATAATGTGACCCTGTATTTATAGCTATAAATGAAATGCTAATAAGCCTTTGACTGAATAAAATCCAGTTTTCCATTGTTAAGGTGCATTTTAAGTCTAAGCATTTTGCGACAATGGAAAATGGATAGTAGGGCATGGGGGTAAGGCAGACTTGCCCTGAAATCACAGCTTCACACTTGGGCACAGTATCTGACCTCTTCGATCCTTGGTTTCTGTATCTGTAAGATGAATCGTAAGAGCTTCTACCTCATAGTCTTTGTGAAGACTACTACTTCAAGTATACACGTAAAGCCAGTAGTTAAGTACCTTACAGATGTTAGGATTATTATAATGAGGACTATGATAACATCTTTAACTATAAGCTAACAACTAATATTTTAATTTTTAAAAAATATAATTTAAAGAAAACAGACGATTTTCTTTTAAGGGCATTTTTACTTATATCTAACATAACTGTGTCATCATTTTTGTATATGCCCAAACTTTTGTGTGCAGCAGTAATGAACATGCTCATTTATGCCAATTTTTCTACTCTGTATTAGAGACCCTATCTATATCAAACATCTCCTAATTATTTAGTTATCTAGTTACAGTATTTAAAACTTTTCACATTTTCTACTATTGGGAGATTTCAACCAGGGACTTGGGGTTTTGTGTTTTGTTTCCTTGTTTTAGTCACAGTCATCTTTGGAAGATATCATCACATTCATTGCTAAACATTTCTAGCATGGCAATGTCCCCACCCAACTCCTTTTTTAAAAATAATATGGGAAAATGTTTAAGTTATTCATTACTGGTTGGACAATGCTTTTGAATGACCTATGGTTTCCTCAATGAATGTGGTCACACGACCTAAAAAAAAAAAAGTCTCTTTTTATTTTATCTTGCTTCCTTTGTTTAGTGGTCAAGAAAGGCATGGCTAAGTAAAGAAAATCCGTGGCCCTTGTGTATTAGAATTGTGGACTAAATACCTCAAAAGTGATTTACCGATTGCTCAAGCAATCCCAGTGCCTAATTTTCAGTGGACTGTTCTCTATTTCCTTCAGGTAGAACTGGTTTCCGACTCACTTGATAAAGTCACTAAAAAGATCCTTCTAAACCATTAATGCAGTCATGCTCACTAGGCCCAAAATCCATCAATGGCTCAAAATCTTACTCCTTAACATGGCATACTGACCCTCATTATATGTGGCTCTAGACTCATCTCCCCAAAGTTCTTCCCAACTTCCTAACTTGACCGCATTTCCCCAAACACATCACAGTTTCACTTATAGGAGGGTTTCTCAACCTCAACACTATTAACATTTTGAGCCCTATAATTCTTTGTTGCTGTGGGCTATCCTTCACATTGCAGGGTTTTAGCAGCATCCTTTGCCTCTACCCACTAGATGTCAGTAGCATCCCATCCGCCAGACATGACAATCCAAAATGTCTCCAGATACTGCCAAATACACCCTAAGGGGTAAGGTCACCCCCAGTTGAGAATTAATGACTTACAGCCCTACTTTACACATTAACATGTACTAATCTCTTCCTAAACAGCACCTTCCTTTTTCCTTCACCCTGTCCTAGAAATTCTCCACTTGAGGTTAACTCTTTCTTGAACTTGAAACTTCAGTGCAACTATCATCCATTCCACAAAGCCCTCTCTACTCCAAGTGGGGGATAACTGACAAGCGGATCTTTCTCTGGATAGTACCCTGAGTGCTCTGCACTTAATACAATCATAGTGAAATGATATCCAACATTTATATATGTGCTATCTTCCCTACCAGACTGCCTGCCCTGTGAATGTTGGGACTGAGCCTCTGGTCACTAATCTCCAGCACCTAGCACCATACATCTAACACAACAGGTGCTCAAAAATGACAATGGATGAAAAGTACAAATAAATGTTCTCTAATACTCATGGCAGTTAAGAAAAACAGGCAAGTCATACAGGCAGTTCAGTTTAATGTTCCTGGGTGTTAGAAACATTTTATAGCCTCACGTACTCTGAGTGGTCATGTCCAATTTTCATGAACAGATAAAACAGGTCGAAAATTAAGGATAAGGAAGTTAACTCACAGCTTGTAAGTACCGGAAAGACAAGATGGGGCCACTTAATGCCCCACAAGCATTACTGTCTTCAAAGTCTCCTTCTTCAAGCAGGAATTGCTGGCCTTTAAAATGTTCTTTTTCGTAGGCAACCCACCTAGAAATATAGAGGACACTCAACTGAGCTATTGATAAAACTGTAGTCAAGAAAGCAAAAGAGAGAAAATCATGATAAAGCTTGTAGTGACTCATCTCCATATTCTAAAAAGCAACACATCTGTTTTGTTTCCATTTACAAAGACAGACAAATGGTGAGTACTTCGTAGATTGGTAGTTTATATAGTTTGAAGGCTTTTCCCAGCAAAAGGTTAATTGTAGAATTGAAATAGAGCACTGCTCATTAAATATTTGTGGTATGACTTGCTCATACAACAGCCCAACATGCTCAGAGAGTAGTTTGCCAAGTAAAAATAATAGAAAGCATATATAGCCAATGAGAGGAGTTACAAATCCACATTGAGATCCCAAAATAATCATTTTTATTTTACTGATTAAGCTCTTCTAGAGCCACAGAATGACTGATATTAAACATTTATTCAGAGTTTAAATCAAGGGAACCCCTCACCAGGCTTCAGATCAAAAACACAACACAGGAGGGTTTAGCAAAGAGGAACTGAGAAATGTGACTAAGTTGGTGTTAGCCCTGGTGCCCCTACATGTACACAAAGACATGTGTAAACACTTACGGGTGGGCAATGTTGGTCCCACCACCTTCTTCACATCTAATGTAAAACTTAGAAATACCATTAGTTGTTAAACTCCTCCATGAAACTTGTTTTTGTATGGAGTAATCCACGGTATCTAATGCAATGTGCGAAAGATGGTTCATAAAGCAAGTTGACTTCATTAAATCTGCCCTTAGCTGCACTGTGTAGTTAAGGAAGGGCCCCCTCCAATTGGGCAGATTCCCAGGATGACAATTCTGAGCTTCGCAGCTGGTGACTTTGGAATTCAGAAGCTTGACAAGATGAAGCCTAGGACTGCCTACTATTGTTTTTTCTTTAGCCCTAGTACAGTTTTGAAAATATAAAAGATATTCTAAAAAATTGTTTTCATAGGGCACAAAATAACAGCAGTCGTTTAGTAATCATTAATCCCTCCTTGGTTTCCATATGTATTTATGGTGGGCAACGGGGTACACGTAAGTTGGAATAACCCTATAAACTCACTTATATATCCTAGCATGTATGTAATATGTAAAGAAACTAACATTAATAAGTTTCAAAAAACAACTTTCAAATTCTAAGCTTTCTTTTGTATAAATATGGCTACTAAAAACATGCTTTTAATTATACCTAAGTGAGAAAAGGAACAAAAGATATAGATCTTTTTGTTAAAGGACAAATGAAGTATATCTATTACATAATGACAACCTAAAAATCTGCCCAGTTTTTAATATACCATTTTGATTAAGATTCAATTTATATATTCAACTGTGATATTTAAAAATAGGTATTATCTGAGAAAAATTAAGAAACATCAACTTCAATTTCCTCAAATTCCTTGAGATGAGACAGGCATGAGGAAGAGTGTCCATGCTACCTACAGATAAAATTACACAGTTAAAAAAAGCAGTACATGGTCGAAATGGTGAAAAAGTAATAAAGTCAGCTGTTCATCTTTAAATGGGGGAACTACATTTTTCTCCTGCAATTTCATATAAAAATAAAAGTGTGTATACTGTATTACGAGCCATATTTTCTTGAGATTTTTATGAAATAGCTATAAAAAACAGATACATCACACTGAATTTTAGCAGATAATTTTACATGAAGTAGAAAAACGGTTTTAAATCAATCTATTCAACAGGAAAAACATTTAGATTCCAAAGAGAGGAAAAGGCAAAAATATTTTACAGCAGGGTTAACAAGGAGCATGTGTGTTCACAAACCAGAAAATACTGCAAATAAATACAACACAATAAAAATGTATTTATCTAAACCATATTTACTCTTCAAACTCCAAATTTTCAAAATTCAAAGACAGGAATTATATGATTACCAATATGTCAGACTAATATTTGACATGACCTGCATATCTAGCATATTGCAGTCTCTTACATTTCCATTTTGGATGGTATGGCTATCACTTAATTTACTGCCAGAAATTGCAAAGTCTAAGTCTCTAAATATAGACCTTTGGGAGATCTTACACAAGTCATTTAACTTCTATGAATATAATATTTTAGTAACATCTTTTGCTAGAATAGCATAAAAAAGTTATATGATGTTACTGCAAATATCAAGAGATACTAATAATTTGGAATGAATCGATGGGCACACATGGGCGCAGAAAGAAGTAAAAATCGTGGGAAATCAGGAAGGGGGCAGGGGGAGGAGGGGAGGGGTAAAAACCTAACTAACAGGAACAACGAACAATATTCAGGTGATGAGCACACTTACAGCCCTGACTAAAACATTATAAAGCTATCCATGTAACAAAACATTTCTACCCCCTTAATATTTTGAAATAAAAAAATTAAAGTAAAAAAAAAGAGAGAGAGAAAGATAGTGATGCTTAAATTAAACATTCCACAATAAACAATGTATCAACAGAGACACACAGAATGTTTCTGGAAGGATTCTGGCACTGGGTTGACAATGACAAAGTATGAGGAAAGTTTCTTCTCCATGGTTTTAAGGTAAAGGCACACCGCAGCCTGGTCACAGATTTCCTGGGGTTTCTGTCACAGTAACTGCTGATTGAGACTGGGATGGTAGCAATGATGGCTGGACTTCGGTTTACACCCAGGGCTTCTTCAAAAGCAGTTCAGGGCCAGAAGGCAACCAACGTCAAAAATCCTTGACTTAGGAAACACACAACCCAGACTACTTCTTCAATGAGGGAGGGCTCAGAGCCAAGGTCCATGGCACATAAGTTAATTAAGATCAACAGAATAGAGACAACAAAAACTGGGGCTTTCATTCATGTTTATGATCTGTGAAAAAATAATTTTATCTTGCAATTCTTGTCTTCTATATGGTGTTTAGAAATACTAAGTGTTGAAGTTTTAGAAACCGTTTTCTACATTTAATCTATCTCAAAATCTTTAATATCAACGAGAATTCACAGAAAGCTGTTAGTAACCAGTATTTTTTTAATATTATAGAAGGAATGAATATTTTTAGATTAAAACGAACAGACTGCTTTTTGCTCTGCTTAGCACATTTTTGTGCTGATCTTCAAAAATCGACTACTAAATCAATTATTGAAAATATGACACTCACACTCCACCGACGACACGAATTGATCCAATTCCATGGAAGTCCCCATTATTTTTTAAAAAATTAGGGACAGAATCTATATGTTCACTAAACTCCTTGGCCTGTCCATGGAAGTGAGGTTTTTCATAAATAATAACCTGAAAAATATGAAAAAATTATTTAACATGCTCATATTTTAGAATACACATTGACTTAAGTGACACTAAAGACCACAAAGCGAATAGGGACCACTGTCTTTTTCATTAATATATACTTACAACATAGCACAGTGTCTGATATTCACAAGGAATATGTGAGTCCTTATCATCAGAAAAGTAAAAATCTTAATAATATGTTTCTCTCATATTAATATACTCGAGTATGATTACATTGTTCTGGTCCTAGGACCATCTCATAGAGTTAACTGTCTTACAACTTATTCTTGAAATACCTTTATAAGTTTATCCCTGTATTTGGAATTTAATATAGACCTGCCTCATATTTACTGAATATCCCCTATAAGAAATAAACACTTTCTTGAGATTCCACAGTATAACAATACATTATCTATTGATTTGGGAAAATACATACATACTGTTTCTTACAACACTAACTGCTCCTATGGTCTTTACTATCCATTGAGAAAAAAACAGACATGCATATTCTTGAATTTAAATACAAACGTTCCTAAAAATAAGAAATAATTGACAAATTGTGATTTTTAAAATTGGATATTTGACTCAAATTGGGGGGAGGTGCAATGAATGTTATAGGGGACAAATTTCTAGCATTTTATTTACTTCAAATTTGGATCAGTACTGTATTTCGATGCTCCTATTTTGTTCTTCTTTACTTCCCAAGTACCAGCTGCCCTAAGTATGAGGGAGTGATAAAGTGATTATAGCATTAATCTACACACACTCTATCACTTGGTCCTATTTGTAGTTAGTGAAATAATTTGTGCACAACTGGCAACCCAAGAGCCTGGCAAATAAGACCTCACGTTTAAACACACTAAACCAAAAAGTTACAGCTTCCTCATTTCTAAAAACTGGTAACATTACACAGAATAAAAAAATACATAGTACTGCTTCCACTGTTTTCTACATATTAGATTTTCACTGTGTGCTGTATTTGAAGTGATGAAGTTTTATTTGGTTTTATATAATACACGTTACATAAGCTGACAACATTCAAACTAAGGAGCAACGATTATTTGATAAGCCAGCCATGAATAATATCTAACAACTTGAAAATTATGATTTTCTATGATAATCAATCCATTCATATACACCTACACCCTGTCAAACTGCAAGTGTCCAAGGAAGACCCAGACTGTCACAACTGAAGTTCTGATCACCAGACTAGGAGACCAAGACAGGAGCCACTGAGTGTCACAGCTAATTCTACATCTTTTAGATCAATAGTTTGCAACTTTGACTGCATGCTAAAATCGCCTAGGGATCTTTGAAAATTCTTGACCACATCCCAGAACAAAATAGTATCTCAGAGAGTGGAACTTAGGCATAACTATTTTTTAAAACTTTAACAGGTATGATTCCAACATATAGTCAAAGTTTATTAGATACACGAATTTTAGAAGACTACGTCTATGCAATTGAGAGAATGTTAGTCAGTTCCATAAATGAGGACACCCAGAAATGGAAGGGCTGGAGGAGTTGTGTCTTGTTTTGGAGGAGAGGAAAAGTGTGATGAATCCCTGTTTCATATCTTCCTCTGGAGGTGCTGTAACCTAATTAAAAGGAGGCCTGTTTACATCTTTGATCACAGCACTGGTTTTCCTCCTATTTTTCTTCACATGCATTTTGAAATTCTATTTCCTCCTTTCTTTCCCAAAATCTGCTTGATCATGGCACCACTGTCACCTCAGTGTTCACTGCCCTCTACTCTTCCCTTCAAATAATCATACTTACAAACTGACATCTACATGATAAGAGCTACCTACACCTCCTTCTGATCACTCTTGACCTCCTTTTTCTGCACATCACTTCCAAATGCCTGCTAGATAGCTACACTTGAATATCCAGCTGCTATCTCAAGACCCCCAAAACAAAATTCAAACCTAACATCTTTCCACCCTGTAGTAGACACTTAGTGGGTATGACCAGGTTGCCAGTGCAGACCTCCGTCTTTGCAGACTGACCCCACTCTGCATTCACAGTCCCAGGTGTGCACTTGTTCCCACCACCACAACATGCAGTAGCTAGGTATTATCATATACTGAGGTAATTTTTTTATTCTAATAGTTCAAAATACTTAATGATTAATACTCAGACTTTTTAGCTTGTTACAAAAATCTGTTCGAGACTTACCTTTAAGTTCATAGGCATTTCTACTTTCAGTCCACCCTTAAGATGACAAGACATTTTAATATTAGATATGTAAATATTTTAAACATTTGAAAGCAATATTTGAAAGTGACATACATAGGTTACATAAAAAATATGACTAGTGAAGATTACATATCAAATTTAAGTTGTGGTAAATTTTAAATTTTAAGTACAGAACTCTACAGTAGTCAAAACCAAGTCAAACTGCTCCATATCAATGTAGATGTGGCAAGAAATCTTAAAGAGGTGCTTTCCAGATTAATACTACTGCAGGAAGGAAACTGAGCTTTAGTCCTTGAGCACACATGACCAGTTAGTATTTAATCCCACTGCAGAAGGTCCCAAAAAGGAGAGTGGAATTGCTGGTAGATTTAGAAATCTCATTTGGCAGAGTAGATTTCTTAGCCAATTAATCCAAATGTCTTCCCTACGATTACTTAGAGCACTGAGCTAACCTCATTTCCTCTTCCAAGTTCTATCAACACTTTTTATCACAATGTTTTCGTGACCTCAAGGTTGTACAACATAAAAAGTAACCCCCTCCTTACAAAAACCCTATTTCTGTAATTTTCTAGTTTCATATGCTATTCCACCCTGTGATATTTCTTAAAATTTCTCAGTTTGTCATGGTTTCTATTTTTTAAAAAGGCACAGAACAACCAGAAATGGTTTCTCATATAGCCAACATGTAACTGAACAGTTTGCTCCTCAAATAAAAATGTTTGCGACAAAAAGAAGTACTGCAAATACTGCAGGAACTTATTATCTTTAAGAAAGTAACACTGACAGAACTGCCCATTTATTATTAATGCTGAGCTTTATCATTCATTACTGCAGTGAAAGAGTATAATTTACTACAACTAATTTTCTAATAATCATCCATAAAGCAAATTCAGAGCTTTATTAAATATTCAGAATTTTCACAGAAGAATACTGCGTGTATTGGGATAAACTTGGCAAAATACAAAGTACATTCAGACATATATTCTCTACAATACAAAGAAACAGAAAAACATTATGTAAATATTAATAGTTTGCCAATTCAGTAATACACATATTCATTTCCTGAGATTGAGATGCATGAGTAATCATCACGGCTATTTAATTTTGGATTCATGGATAACTGGGAAAAGGAATACTTCTTTTTAAATTGTCTTACCATTTGAAGTGGATGCAATGATTTTATTTCTGCTGCAGAAATCTCAAAGAGCCCATGGTCCTCCTCCAAAACTGTAGCTTGCCCCTTAAAATTAATATCTGGGTAGGCAAGCCAACTAAATGAGAAATAAATGGTCAGTTAAAATATAATAGTAATATTTCAGTTTGGTTCTGTAAGAGTAAAAAAGGCTACCAAAAAAAGATCCTCCATCACAGAATCATACTAGTAAAACACACTCAAAGTGATTAGCCAGACAGTATATAACAAGAGTTAACATGTTATTATTTACCCTCACACACTATCTATCCTATAATAAGACTAACATATTTTTCAAGTGCTAGGCCTTAATTTTCTTATAATTTTCCAATACCTAAAACATGTGGTACCTTTAATTCAAGCAGGATATAATTTTAAAAAACAGAACCATTCTACTATATCTTATTCTTTTTTAAACTGGGGCAATCAGAGGTAGGGATTCCATCAGGCATTTTACATTTTGATCCACATTTTTAGAATTGATACCAGTTCTACTGGCTGCCTAAGGAACAGTATTTGAAATAAGATTCCCAAAAGACCATCTTATCTTCCAGCTAAGCTTGATAATTACAGATATTTCTCATGGATAGGGCTAATTACTGGACCTGCCCAAGAGTTCTAATTCATGGTTGGGGGAGACAAAAAATGATGCCCTACAGTGACCCCAAAATTGTACACTAACCATCATCGGAGTAAACAAAAATAGTGAAAGAGAGAGGAGGAGTCCACATGGAGCCAGGTGTCCACAGGCTTTTGTGAATTGAGCCAATCTGGGACTGAATTTAGCCTGAACTCAGACCCATAATAGATACCTTTGGATTCAGAGAGGCCTTGTATCAAATCCATGCTTACCAGCTAGTAGCCTGGGACATATCACTTATCTATAACATGAGGATAACATCACCTGCCTTGCAGGAATAGAGAAGTAATAAAAAAGCAGAGGCATTCAATAACTATTAATATGTAGATACTCTAGAAATAGTTCGGGCTTGAGTTTTAGGCCAGGGACTTGTTTTTTCATTTTGTTTTGCTTTTTGTTTTTCTTTATGTTTTCCTAATAACATTTCTCAGAATATAGCCAGGGATATGCTTTTGTTTCTTAATTGCAAAATTTATTGTATGAGAAGACAACGGATCCATCTATCAAGAACCACTAACGCATCTGAGAATTCTGTATCTGCTCCTGTGAGCCATACATCAAGGCCTTAATCAGATCCAAAGACAGAATCTGTTTTAACCCCTATAGTAGTCTTTCTGGGGTATCTAGGAGTATAAACAAAATTGACCAAAAACTTCAAAAATATGTATGGCACTTATTGAAATGTTAACTTTGGTGGCCATTGATCACTATAATAAAAAGAAACTGATACGTACACTCCTGACTTCACAGTGAAGGACACAGATTTGGGGATATTCAGTTCTTCCAAATTAGGGATTGCCCGCTGTATATAGATAGGACAACTCGCTGGGTCAGACTGTGGGCAAAGCTCTATCTCTGGAATGCTGCAATCCTGAAAAAAAAAAATTTGGCTTTGAAATCATCTAGAGACACATAGTCTAGTATTCTCAATGCTCTGGACACACAGTTACAATTATTCTCATTGTTCAGTTGAATTTCTTCACAAAAACAACATAAAGGAAATATTGTTTCTCCTTGCCCAGTTTTTTAAAAAATCAGTTTTTCTAAGGAGTTCTGTTACTAATATAAACATAATAAATATTATTAATGGCAAAATTGTTGTCCCAATTTTTCTGCTTTGTTTTTTAAAGGCTTAATCCATTAAGCAATGTTCAGACTTACCAAACTAGTTGAGTGCCAAATGTCTGTAAACCTTCCTTCTCAGAAACATAACAAAGCCATAAGGGAGGAAGGGAGTTAAATAAAAGCTGATCTCATGGGGAACATAAAAAATAAATAGAGAGGCACTAGCCCCTTCAGTGTGTTTATCTAATTTACATTGACAAAAGAAGTAGGAATTAGAGGTGAGGGTAAAGGAAATCTGTTTTCCTACTTGCAGGATTCTGGTTTTTTTTAGTGCAAGTTGGTTTGAAGAAAAGCATTATGAAATTTGACCTACACTCCATCACAGTCTTAAAAAATTATGCACCTACTGTCACCATGTCCTGTCAAATCCTCCTTTAAAATTTCATTTGTGTATATTTCTTCTCACTTATTTCCACCGTCATGGCCCTTGGTTAGGCCCAGACTTTGATTATGGGCCTACTCACAACCACCAGTCAAGCACGAATGCCATTTTCCTTACGACACTCCTTGGCTTAAGATCCAATCACACCAAATTCATATTTCTGTTTAACTTTCTATAATACAATATGGAACCAAACCAGCAATCCACATTAACTTTCACAGCTCTGTAGTCATACTGGTCTCTATGCCATCTCCACTCCCACTCTGGCCTCTGGATGCTTTGCAGATGGTTCTCCCATCTCAACTAAAGAATTACCTGTAATCTTTTTTTTTTTTTTTTTTTAAGGGGTGGGAGGTTGTGAGGAGGGGTGTTCAGTTTCTTGTATTTTGTTGTTGTTGTTGTTGTTGAGACAGAGTCTCACTCTGTCGCCCTGGGTAGAGTGCAGTGGCATCACTGTAGCTCACTGCAACCTCCAACTCCTGGGTTCTAAGTGAGCCTTCTGCCTCAGCCTCCTAGGTAGCTGGGACTACAGGTGTGCACCACAAAGCCCGGCTGTTTTGTTTTTTTTTTTTTTCTTTTTGGTAGAGACGGGGTCTCACTCTTGCTCAGCCTAGTCTCCTGAGCTCAAGCGATCCTCCAGCCTTGGCCTCCCAGAGTGCTAGGATTACAGGTGTGAGCCACTGCACCAGGCCTGTAATCTTATTTATGAAAATCTCTTATAATAGTCGAGTTCTAACTCAAAAAAGACCTCATTCTTTCTTAGGGAATCAAAATCACAATTATTTTTCCCTTCTCTGAAATTACAGATACGCTTCTATCTGAACACACCACAATCTACCTCAATATTCATGAGTGTTTAAATATATAACTCAAATTTCATGTGAAATTCAAATGAATATGCTTTAACAAAATAGATAAATGCAACAACAATCAGAGGTGGCATTTATTAGAGACTAAACTATATTTTTATCATAAGTTTTGTAATTTTAAAACTGAAATTTTCTGACTTTCAACCTTTCCCTAAACTGAATTCTCATTTTGTTATCATGTAAAAGCAAGCAAATTTACACATGTAATTTTCAGAAAATTAGTTCAAAAATGCAATATGCTAAAGAACCATAATCTAAAATATCCTTTAAAGTATAAAAGTATATTTACTTCTAAAGTTTTAGCTCAAAAATAGCCAGAAATATCCAGAACTGTCACCAGTCAATCTTCGAGGCTCTTTTGTATGCCTTGAAATAAGAATAACATTATTTCAAATACTGCCATATAATGTTCCCCTAGGGATATGAGGTACAGTAACAGAATACATAACTAAGTGTCTCACACAAACAAATTTCCTCTGCATTGTGTTACACAAACAATGTTTGGGTGGTGTACTCTAAAAGGAAAAAGCATTCAAGTCTACAACAACACAGAAGGAAACAGCAAAACTATAATGATTACCAAAAGAAAAAAAGGAAATAAACAAAAATGAGAAGGTATATGTTTTTAGCTATCTTTACTAGAAACCTAATTTTTGCTCTAGTTGACTGAAAATTATTTCACTAATAAGTTCTATCTTTTTCCCAGAAATAGCATCTTTGGAAGACTTGCATAAGTCTTCACAGACAAAGGCAGTCAAACACTAGCAATGTAGGGGCACTTCATAGTAACCTAGCAATAATAAACAGTTTACATGGCTTCCTCCCAGACTTTTCTAGTCACGCTATACTTTGCAAATATACTGGTGAAATTTGCAAGCTTGGACTATTACGGCAACTAGTTGAGATGGAGACACAGTTATAGGAGAGAAACAGGGTAGCAATGAACTAACTACTGTTAACAAAAACAGTAAGAAAATCTATTTGTTTCTACCTTACATAAGTTACTGTGAGTCCCTGATCTAAGGGACTCTCTGTTGTCTCATTAATGAGGGCATAACCTAAGTAACTTCTGACCATAAGAAAAATGTCATACCTTTAAAAAGAATATCAAATGCGCAGTGAACACAGTGATCTGCAATACTCATTTATTCTAATTTGAGAAACAAAAGCACATTAGTGAAGATTCATTGCACTGCTACTCCCATCCTTAACATTCACACTGGTGAGGGACAAAGATGACCCTTGAGTGGAATCTACAACTGCTGATAACTAAGGGTATCTGCTGTTATCTGTTCATAGCAAGGTAAAGACATCGTGAAAGAATTATCTTAACATTAAAGTTTTGACTGCACAGATGAGAGCAACTAAAGTTAAGATGATGAAACAAGATAAAGTTGGCATAGCCCTAGGTGAATTTGGGATGGAAATAATCACCATGGAAGTGAAGCTATCAAAAGGCAGAATTTTGACAAGGTTGGGAAAAGGAAGCAGTTTGATGCCTGATTATCGCTTTGTAAAATATTTAGAACAATGCTAATGCCTTTTCCGTTCAATGCTCAATAGTTTTATTTTCCTTCCTCACAAAAGGTTGTTAGCCTGTCCAAGACACATGGGCACTAACTAAAACATGATTCTAAGAACAATGGAAGGAAGAAAAAAGTGCAAACATGATTTATTCTCTCTTATAACACATTCTAAGCAAATGGTGGATGTGCAAATATCCATGCTCACCAGATTGAATTTGATTTTATTGTTGATTTTCAGGGGAGTAGGGGAGTGACTGTTTGCTATATACTATTCATATTTTTTCCCACTAGGCCTGGTATGGTACCAGTTTCACAAGGAAGGCACAAAACCACAAGTTATATAAATCTCGGAAGGTTTGAGTAATAAACTAATTGTCCATTTCAAGGAATTTCCAAGGAGTTAGCTAATTAAGTGAGCACTCAAATGCTGTTGGCAGAACTGAACTGGCTGCAGTTAAATCTTTCAGTGAAAACGGACACTGTTCTCTCCACTTTAGCTGTCTTAATCTCATTGCAGTACCACCAAGCCACCAATGCTCCCCTCTGTATCTGACAAAAGTGGCTCTGCCAGGAGCCTAGCTCATGCTGCCTAGCTCCTATTTATCCTTGCAAGATTCCAACCAGGTGCTGCCTCCTCCAAGTGAGGTGCCTCTTCTGTCTGCCCACAGGGCCCTGGAGAGCATTTCTCACATCATACGGTCACATGACTCATCTGTCTCTCCCCCAGACTTTAAGCAACCTGAAGTAAGGGACTACATCTCATTTGCATTTCTATTCCAGTGCCCACCACGGCATTGGGTCCAAAAGCACACTCCAATATTTGCTAGATATATAAATATTTACATTTTTGCAGAAAACATTGACTCGCACAAAATGCATTCAGGCAATCTTTTATGAAAGCTTGAGTTTGTATGCTATATTTAATTTTTCTGTATAGTTGTGCAACTATCAAGAGTTTAATAGCATCGATCCAAACCATCATGACAGGGTTCACTTTTATTTTTTAAGTATATAAATTAAATCTCTGTAACTTGAAAAATATAAATATATACACACATGACTATCACACGAGTAACTGCACTATATCATGCATGTACTACATCACTGCTGAAGGAAATCTTAAGAATACATGGGCAAATTCTGTCCTTATCTGATATCTGTCCTTGTCACTAATTCACCTCTCCTCTAAATCGCAGAACTTCTTACAAAATTTTTTATATTGGAAGACCTTCCTCATCTTAGTATTAATATTTTCTAAACAGACAATAAAAAAGCAACACCTTCCCTTCCTCTCCTCATCCTCCTTTCTTTACTTTCCCCTAATACACACACACAAACACATGTGCACCCAAAGAGGTAGCAATCTACACTAGAAAAAGATACACTTGCTAATATCAGCCTTTTTCCCTAAAGATTCCTGAACAGTATACTCCTAACATTAGTAAAAATACATATAGTACATCATGTACCATTTTATGAACCAGATTATTGTCAATATTTTTAGCTATCATTCACTCTTATGCTTTATATAAATTCAAAAGATTATCAATGATAATGAAGATTAATAACATTAGCACAAATATTACCAACCATTTCTAAACAATGCTAGGCCATAGCACTATTTTACTGTATGATGAAATGAAATAAAAAATAGGGGAGAAATCAACAGCTGTTACCTTTAACACACGTTTGATGGAACCCAATACAAAGTTTCTCTGTGGATGCCTTCTGTTCTGAAGAATCCAGTCATGATTTAACACCTTTTCCCCTTCTTCTAACACACATTTCTGACCTTGGAAATGTGGTTTCTCATATATAATCCAGCTAAACAAATATAAATGCAATGATCAGTTACATTTAATTTTCTAAGAAATGAGGCATAAAACAAATGATAGTATCACAGACCATTTTATGTATACTTAAATTTTTTAAGCTGGATTTTCTTCCACTATTGGCATATAATCCTATTTTTGAAACAATAATATAGGCTAATTTAAGCATAGACAAAAAGTAAAAGTAAACAAAAAAGAAAAGCGCATACAACTTGGAAATAAAAATACTTCCAGAACATAGTACCACAATACAAGCCTATGTCTCTATTTATGTATACATGCACTTTATAGATGTTGTATATACAAAGCTATACATTTATATTAAAACAATACTTTAATAATTCCAGATTACACTTCTATCCTAATTTTTTTTATTACTAGATAATATAGAACATGTGTCACATTTTATTACATGAAGACAACCCTACACCATACTGACCAGGGGTTAACCTAAACACTGGACAAGGAAATTCTAGCTCCAGCATATCCATGAAATATGGTCCTAATAATAAATAACATTTTCCCTCACTTTTAAACCACACAAAGATTCCTTCACTTCTATACAAATGATTTTAGCTGTGTGGCCGTCACATTCTTTAACATCCCACAAATTCTCAACTCATTTTCAAAGCTAAGCTTCATTCCACTGAAGCAACCAACTCGACCTGCCAAACTTATCCTACTAATAATGCAGTTATAGAATGGTATTGATTGTATAAATTGTATATATTAACGCCTTACAACTTAAGTGCTGGCTTTAAGCACAAAAAGTAGACATTTTCTGCCATAGTAAATACAGAGAAAAATTAAGTTATAAAACACTAATAATGTTTCAAAATAGTCAAAAACTAGGGGAAAGAGACTATGACTTTAATAAAAAAGATACAAAAAAGCATAAACAGAAAGAAGACATACTTAATTACAGAAAATATGCTATAAGATTTGAAGAGATTTCTTACCAGCCCCTTACAACTTTTATTAGTACCCCATTCGGAAACGACCATGATGTAGCATCAGGAATATTACAGTAAACCTCTTGTTTATATTTACTTCCATGTAGATCATAGATAACCATCTGCAACATATAGTAAATAGGCACAGTAACTAATTTTTAGAATGTATTTTAAATTCTAAAGTGTCCTAGAATATAGAAAAATATCCTAAATACATAAAAGCAAATATTACTTTAGATGTTAAATCCTTGACTGAAATAATCATTTTCTAAGTCAGTTAAAAGTATTTATCTTAAACTCTTCAAGCCTAAAAGTAACCTTATTTTTCACCTTTTATCTTAGTCTACCTGAGAAAGTTATGCTTACCTTTCCAGGTCTTGGGTTACATCTGAGAGTTTGTTTGTCAAGATTCTGAAATAATAAAATTAGAAAAGTAAGGCTTAAGAAACACCAGTGGAAAGATACACAGTTTCTTTTCATTTTCATCACATATTTACTTAGTGACCATTATAAGCAAGGTGCTTCTCTAGATACAAGGAATATAAATGCAAATATACAGGAAAATAATGTCATCTCTGCCTTCAAGAAGCACATAGCTTAGAAGGGGAAAATAAATGACCACGACTCCCATAACTTTTCTAAGTGGGGGACCCACAGGTAAAATACTATGGAAATGTCAAGTTACAGAAATGGCACCTGCTTGGAGGTAAGGTAGGTGATGGCACAAGGAGCTTCAGAAGAGGCTTTTGAGGAAGTGTTATTGAGAGGGTCTTGAAAAACAGGATTTCAGTGAGTGAAAAAATGTGGTAGGTTGAAGGTGGGATAGTTGAGAAAGAAATTCCAGGAAGAGAACCGTCTTGAGAAAAAGTACTGTGGTAGGAAACACAGAGTGTGTAACCACACCCTGGGGAGACAAGAACTTCGGGCCTTATAACAGGGAATGAAGACATTCCACTTAACTTGGTAGGGTAATGGGGAACCATGAAAGAAACATTTCTGCAAATTCCATTCTTTCTTTTAAAATGACTTTGCTTTGCAAAGTACTAGTTGGTATTCAAGTATTACTATTTGCTACCAAGGGTGTTCAAGGCAAAGATGCATGCCTTGGGAATTCTCCAGAAAGTACCATGACCTTGGGAATGCCAGAAAGGAAAGTCCCACATTCAATAAATACTCTACATTAAACATATATATTTCCAAATCAAAGAAAAATGTAACTGAATTTTGAAACATTTCCCACTTATGTTTTCAACTTTTTATTCAAATTAGGCCGTTAACCGCCCTGCTTTATAAGAACAGAAATATCAGCAACTACAGTAAGAGGCTGCTGTCAAGCAAATACTTAAAAAAATTTCATCCAACAGAAATACTTTCATGAGACACATAAGCTATTTGGACCCTGACAATTTCCCCACATTCAGTACCCTGAGAAATTCAGAATGTTGTCACTTAATTTAGTTTGAAAAGTATCAGTGAAGGACTGCAAAGTAACTTGCCACTCTATTATGCTTTTTAAATTCTGACAATTTTGTTTTCCCAACGTAACAGTCCACTAAAACACATGAGTTATGTGATACACTTCAACCAAAGAATAAATCTGATATTTTTAAAAAACAAACCGCACAACCTCAAAGCATTTTCTTAATAAGCTCAATTAATAAATTTAATTTAGATAACTTCATGACCCAAAGCTTTGCTTCACTAGTTAATAAACAAAACAACTCACCTCTATGAATGGGTTCAATCTGCCTGAGTTGTCTTGAACACAGAAATACTTTGACACCGGTTCCTGTAAAATCCCACCAAATCTGGCTCCTTTTTCCGAGGAATGAGTTTTGGAAGTCTGCAAATACTGATGATAAGCACTCTTTAAAGAAGAATGTAGTTTAGAACTAAGGTCAGATTTTTGGAGAAATGAGGTCTTTTCTGGCCACAGACTGATTTGCAGATTAGAGGTAGTAGGTTCATTTGACATGACATATGAATTCTTAGAAATTTCAGTGCTTTCCTGGTCATCCTCAGGGTAAAATGGGATGGAAGGATCTAGCAACTGGAAGGTAACATGCTCCCTCCTTTGAGCTCTCAGGCCTCCCTTATACAAGGCTGCTTCCTCCTCCTCCTCTTCCTCCTCAGTTGCCTGTCTGTCATTTCCATCAAAATTCATCTTTAAACGCTCTGACACCGACTGGAGAAGCGATAAAACAGAAGAGGGCTGGTTTTCACTCTCTCTTGATTTCATGGAGCCATGGTGACCCGGTGAGACCTCATTGGAGAGAATGTCCTCCTGTGAGCTGTCATCATCCTCATAAATGGGAGACAAAGCTAAAGGGTAAATTTTGTACCTTTTGGCCTCCACTGATAAGAACATTTCTGAACTATCACTATTGAATGTCTCACCTGATTTAGTATCTTTTTCAAAGTGATGGACAAGGTCAGTTCTACTCTCTGACCTTTCACATGCCAGCACGGGCATGCTGTCGGGGGACGTATCAGGAAACAAGACAGACCGTGTTCTTCTTACTTCTGCAGAAGCATACTTGTCCTCCTCGTCTTGAAGGGGCTCTTCATATAATATAGTAAAGGAAGAATGTTCTTGTTCATCCTGAGAAACAAAAGCTAAATCATATTCTCCTTTTTCATCATTGTAATCTAGATCTCGCCTCTTGTCATAGACTGCAGTAACAGACATTCTTTGGTCTAATCTTACTACGGTGTCCTCAGGTTGGAAATCTGGCATTGCTAAGGCTGGATAGCCCTCATAATCCTTACTTAACGTAGGTGGTTCATATCCCCTGAAATGTGAAGCAAGTCTGCTGTCGTGTGCTATCATGTCTTCCTTTATTTCAGTGGGTTCTTGCTTCATTTCTTCAACAGCCCCTTCAGCACACTCTTGGGGTGCCTTTTCAGTTTCAAATATGGGAGGTATGGCCTCCGCTTGTGTAACAGTCAATTCCAGTCCTGTTCCGGGTGTTTTCTCAACATCTACCACTATGGGTAACACTCTGTGTCTCTCGAGATCCCCACCAGAATCTGCTGGGGATGTTCTTTCCATTTCTATCATAGAGGGCATGGACACGCTCGTTCCAATCGTCTCTTTAGCATTCCTCTTGCGTGCTTTTTCCATTTCTAAGGAGGCAGGTGCTGCCTTCTTGCGTGTCACTTCTACCACAAATGGTACTATTTCAGTGTTCCTGATGACCTCCTCAGCATCCTTCTGGTAAGTCATTTCCATTTCCAAAGAAGGTCTCCCAGTAATCCCTTTGACATCTTTTTGGAAAACGTTTACTACTTCTAACATAATTGGCATTGCCTCAGTTTTGCCACTATCTCTTTCAGCATCCTTTGGGTAAATATTTTCCATTTCTAACCTCACAGGTGTCACTTCAGCCTTCACAATGTCCCCTTCAGCATCATTTTGGTAAGTATCTTCCACCTCTAATGTAAGAGGTGGCACTTCAGCTTTTTCAGTAATCCCCTCACCATTTTTTTGGTAGAGATTTTCCGCTTCTAACACAGATGTCACCCCGGTCTTGCCAACATCCCCTTCAGCGTGCTTTTGGTAAATATTCTCCATTTCTACAGTAATGGGTGTCACCTCCGTCTTGGCGATATCCCCTTCAGCATCCTTTTGGTAGATATTTTTAGCTTCTGACATAACAGGCATCAACTCAGTTTTGCCAATATCCCCTTCAGTAGCCTTCATATTATGAGCTTTTTCCATTCCTAAAGCAACAGGTAATCCCTTAGTTTTTTCAATATGCCTCTCAGCATCCATTTGGTATGTTTCTTCCATATTAAACACGTCGGCTCTTGGCTCAGTTTTTGTGATATTTAGTTCCACATTTGTTTTATGCATTCTTCCCATTTCTAACATTGGAGGGACTGCCTCATATTTCATAATGTTCAGTTCAGCATCCTTTTTATTTGTTTTTCCCATTTCTAACATGGAAGGTATAAGCTCAATTTTCCCTACATTTGTTTCATTATCCTTTTTGTGTACTTTCCCTATTTCTGACACTGCAAGAGGTGTGTTTTTACTATGCCCCAGCAAGCTTTTTTCAGACATACATACAAGACTATCAGAGAAACTGCTTTTGGACATACCAGGGGCATGGATGTCATCATTCACAAATGGAGGCCATTTGAAATTTAACACAAGAGTTTTGGGATCCTCTGTCCCAGTTTTGTGATTATCCACATACTCTACTTCTGTTGTTTCCTTACAGTCCTCACTGCAAAATAAATGTCTTTTTACCCTATCATCTAACCCTTTATGTGGCATGTCATTAGCTAGTACAACAGCATCTGATTCCTCCAAATTTATACTATCAGATTGTCCAGCTCCATTCCCAGAAAATGGGGATTTTTGGTAGAGAACAATTTCTCTTCCTTTAATTGGCTCTGTGCCACTAACTAGGTTACTTACAGAGAATAATCTACTTAATATTTTATTTTCACTAATTTCATGTGTGCTTTGATTAACTGCCTGTTCTGATACCAGGAACTCCCTAACTACATCATGTGGCTTAACACTATCACTGTTCAGAATTTTTGAAGTATTAGCCTGAAGTTCAGAATCCCAGGTATCCTCAGTATCTTCAAAAGCATCATTTGTCAAATTTTCTTGGGCTGAATAAATAATTTCATTGACTAATTCCCTAGCTTGATCTTCTAACAAACAAGATACATTCATTCCATCAGAATCAAAAAGGAGACTCTTCTCACCAGCTGTAGCTGAAACACAGGCTTTCTCTTCTTTGACTTCTGACATGTTTTCCACGCCCTGCTCTTCCAAACCCTCTGACAGTTGGATCCCTGTTAGCATCACTTCTGATGGGTTTTTCTCAGGGATGTCTTCTTTTGGGGTACCTGGATTCATTATACCGTCTACGGCTATTAGCTCCTGGCAGGTACCAACTGTGTGTTTGGATTTTAGTTCTTCCCTAACAGAATTAACAATTTCCTCAGTCAATGTATCAGCCTTTTTAAGTAAATCACTTTTGAGGTTCAAAAGCTGGTCATGTGCTCTTCTCCTAGCTTCTATGTGTTCAGCAGATGGTTGAGAACACGGCTGGCTTGAGCTGTTAACTGACGTCAGAGCCCCAGCAACTGCTCCAGTCTCTGCTTCCATGGGATTGTCAAACTGGGCAGTGGTTGGGAAATCAAGAGATACCTTCCCAGTATGAATCCCAAAATGTTCCTGAAATGGGGTCACTTCTGCCCCTACTGAGACAGGTGTTTCAAATTCTAAATAAGAGCTATTAGGATACAGCAGGTTAGTTGAAGAGGTACCTTCGCATGTGAGATCTTTGGTGACTCTTACGGAATCAAGATTATTTTGGGGTTTATGTGAATTTATAACCATGCTAACTTCTTCAGAGTGACTAGAGGAAGAAGACACACTATCAGTACCACTACTTAGAAAATGAGTGTTCTCTTTCTTTTTGTGAGATGAGGCTTTCTTTTCTGATCTCAGCACAGAAGGTACATTATGAAAGCTTGAATCCTCAGATGCAAAAACATTTTTTTCCAAACTGATATCAGAACCTAGAAAAGGTGAATTTACTTTTATGCTATCAGTTTCTTGGAATTTTGGGGAAATATTAGTTAAGCTCAGTTTTGCCATTTCTGAGAGACCACAGATTTCTTTAGTCCCACAATTATCCAAAGATTGACGAATCATACAAGTGTTGACATCACAATTCTGTGCTATTTGCCTAATGACTTTCTCATCATGAACAGGTAGTAAAATCCCAGATACAATATTTTCGAGAAGAGCAGGAGGAGAGGTTAAGGTGTCTGCTTCTGTTTCTTGTATATCTTGATATTTGGAGGTAAGTGGAGAAACCTCAGCTTGACAATTCTCTTTAAGGCTAGAAGCTGAACATTTCTCTTTAATCCCCTTATGGTCCATCGGTTCAAAACTTTTGTACTGTTCAACCTCTGGAGAAGTTAATTCCAATAAAATAGGCTTTTCTGGCTCATCTGAAATTTCAAATGGAGAAGAAAAAACTTTATCCCGAGAAATGTCTCTGGCCTCTGTTTGGGAAACAGATATCTCGGACAAGGGTATCGTTTTTCCTCTTCCAGACTGAGATTCAACAGGAACACTCTTCTGACCATCACCTTCAGTGTTTGATAAAATTTTAGCAATGTTATCACTTTTGGTTTCCAAGGACAGAGGATCAGACTTCTGTATCATGTTCTTACTTGCATTAGTGTTTGAAGGCATTAACTCTGCTTTATTAGGGTGTTGAGATGAAATGGAACTGTGCTCCTCAGCGAGGCTTCCAGACTCAAAGCTCAGTGGGTCCATCCCAGTTAAGTAAGTGCCACTGGCTTCAAGACCTAGAGGAATTTGGCATTTTTCACTATCAGGAAGAACTTCTTTGGAATCAAGAACTGCAGGTGCATGCTCACAGTGAGGTGGAGGACGAGGACTCTTCCTGTCTGTAGTCTCCACGGGATTTGTCACATTTTCTTCTTGATGCTTAGTAGGCTGATGGGAAATGCCAACAACATCCCCAGTTTCAATGAGCACAGAGGAACCCTCATTCTTTAACACAGGAATATCTACCTTGCTCAACATCCCAACTCCAGAAACAAAGGTAGGAGGTGAAGTATTGAAATTTGATTTTTTACAGTCAAGGATAAGAGCTGTTTTAGCATCAGGTGATACTTTGGCTTGTTGAGGACTCTCAGAGTCAAGAGGAGATTTGGAAATGTGATTTCTATTCAGTTCAAAATTCGATGTAGGTGCTATTTTATTAATACTTTCTAAGCTTGCTACAACTGTCAATTCACCGATGTATTTTACAGAGGCTGGGTCCCTTTGATTTTTTCTAATAATGTGAGGAGTTTTGTCATGTGGCCTAAAATCAAGATTTTTGGCTTCTGTTTCAAACAATTGGTCAGTATCTTTGGGTGAGGACTCAATTCTATCTTCTGGAACTTTTACGTGACTTAAAGTTATAGGTTCACGAGCTGAGGCACTTTCTGTTTCTTGCCTGATTTCTGTAACAGCCAAATTTTTCTGTGAGTCTTGAGCAGACAACCTCTTTCTTTCATTTACAAGTTCTGTGTCTGTCACAGCATGTCTCTGAAGAGCAGTGGCACCGGTGTGATTGGCAGACTGCTTTGATGAGTTATCTACAGTTTGCTTGTCAGAACACTCACTCTCTGGCAACTGCAGATCTTCATGCCTAATTGATTTATTTGGACTTGGCAAATTTGTACTTTCTTGTTCAGTAGTGTCACTCCCATCAGATTTACTAGAAGAGAAGTCAGAAATAGCAGGGCTCTGAGGCTTAACATGCTCTTCTCTTTGCACCAATGTCCTATTACTCAACACAGAGCTGTTTTCTTTTACCGTATTTTCCACTGTACTTAGACTTTGAAAATCTGGACTGCAAGGGACTTTGCTATTACTTCCTGTCGACAATGCTGAATATACCAAATTTTTGTCAGTCTGAGAAACTGGTACACAACTTAAACGGTGCTGTGAGTCAGATTCTTCAACAGCATAGCTGGTGTTAGTCACGGAGGAAGGGGATGATCTATTTCTCTCAGGGCCCCCAGGATCATTTATATTTAAATAAGCCTTAGAAGAAGCAGTATTCTGCAGTTCTGGGGTTTTTGTCAGGTGGCTTTCTGTGTTGAGACTTATTTTGCTACAATCAGAGTCTTCTAATGGACCTCTGAGCAAGTATCCTTTTGTAGATGAGTCTGTGCTAGCTGATGACAACGATGGCACCAGCCCAGCCTCGATCTCATTTCCAGGGCTAGTGTGTGTGTGTGTACTAGAGTCAGAACTTTCATTTTCTCTGTCCAAGGTATTCACAGTTGTCAACACAGTCTGTTGCTTTAAATATTTCCTAATATGTCTGGGGCCTCGATACGTTGCATATGTTACTGAAGGCCTTTCTGGTTTACCATCAATTTGTCTGTAAAAGGAAACAACATGAGAGGATCAGGATATATAACAACACTTAATAGTAGTCCCAGCAACTGTGGTAAAATATATCTTTTCAAACACCACTTCTCTTAATACGTACAAATTTGGTGAGAAAATACTGGAATGCTTTAAACTTATCTTTATTAAAGAATAATAAATTGACAGAAGCACAGGGCAGCAAAAAGAATGCCTGAGCTCCTTGGAACTGTTCCTTCTTACCTAATTACATACATGTCTCTGACTGTGGGTAATGAAGAGAACATGGGTTGATGAGCCAAAGGCTTGAGTGCTACTTCTAATCTCAAAGTAGTGTCTAAGGAACCACATTGACTTTGTGCCACATTGACTTATATTGGTACAAGTTTGTGGACACATCACTGTGATTTCTCCATATCAGAGCATCATAGCAAGCTTCTAGTGCTTTATTCTGAAGTGTGAATTTGAACAGCAACATTCAGCACACAAGCTGGAGAAGTTTTACAGGAAAACACATGGCAAGATGTCTAGCTCACAGTAAGCACTCAGTGTATATTTGTTAACTCAATAAATGACAGAATTGCCTTTAAAATTCTTGTGTTCAGTTCTTCAAATATTCAATTAGTATAGTGAGTATTAAACTTTTGGGTAAATGCAGAAATCAAAAAGGATTTCTAGAAAAGGTAGAGAACCAACCCCAGCATAAAGTTCTTGATGCTCCTGGCACCCAGCTTCCTCTGGAGAATCCACCCCTGTGGGCTCTCACGCCATGCCATGCTGCCTTGCAGCCCTTCACACACCATTCTCTGCCCTTCAATTCCAGCATCGGAAACTCTGACGTCCCCTAAGACTCAGATCACAAATCATCCTCACTGCAGACCTAACCCTCTACTACTAAGATGGATAGTTTGATCTGTGGATACACACGCACAGCACTTGCCACCTTAAATAATAAAGATCTACACATTCATTTTCCCCACTAGCCTTAATCATCATTGTATTTTTAAGTGCCCCACACAAGTTTTGGTAAATGGTATAATACCTTTGTATGAATTAATGAATCACCAAGTAAAGCAATGATACTAAATGCTAAGTAATCTATTTCAGACTAATTTCTTACAGGTGATATCAAATTGTTTTAAATTCTGAACTCTAATTACATTTTAGTGTCCTGAGTATAAAAACATGGGAGAAAAATTTAATGTGTGTTCTACTTGATTTCAGATTAAACATATCACTAACCAAAACATTACTATAGAATCCATAGGAATAATTAAGGAATCCATTTATTGGTATATACCTAAAAATACATTTTATCAACAACTTTAAAGCAATAACATTAAGAATGCTAGATTTTTCTAAAAGATAAAACGGACAGTAAATCTTTGACACATAAAACTCTGCCTCTTGCATACTTCCTGAATTTTAGCAGAAACAGATCATCTCAACCTGTATAACTGCTGGGCCCTAAAATACTAACACACCACTATTGTAAAAAATTGTGTTAGTTACATTCATTTATTTTTACTGACCATTGTAAAGCAGCTAAAGGAGATGTGTAGAAAAAGCTTTGCCTTGCACAACTGGTTTTAGTTGCTGTATGAGTTTCAGGTTAGATTGAAGACTGTTATGAAACAAAGACAAAAGCTGGATAAGGCACCATCATTTGACATTTGGGTCTGTCTTTACTGGTATTTTTTTTTTAAATCTAATCCTTTTGAGGACAAGGTCCAGTGGATTGTTTTTATCAATCTATGTAAGCATCTTACACAGAGCCCACTTCATGACATAAATATTTAATAAAAATTGGATGGTAACGTCTATGTATCAGAAAACTAAGTGCAAAGTATCCTTAGATATAAATCCTATTATACTCAATATGGAGAAAAAAATTTTGTACCCACTTATGTACTGATATTTCATACTAATTTTGATAATTTGCCATGTTTTACTCAAAGTACTCATGGTAATAAGATCATTAAACATTTAACTCGTAACTTCCAAAAAAAATCAAATGAATAAATGGATATTTACATAAATGCAATAAAACGAATAATGGGAAATAAAGTTGGATAAGTCAACCCGTCTACGAAAATATGCAAGAGAAAAATGCACATAGGTAAATTAATGTTATCGGTGAAATCTCATCTCAAAATACATAAATTCCTGAGAAAATACAAAAGCCTTTCAGAACATATAAAGATCCAATGGTCTGAATAAATGACAGGTTTGTTAGGTTTTTTCTTTTGAAGGTTTAATGTTTTATACCTAAAATCTAGTGTCAAGAGGCTGCAATGTTTTTCCCCCAAATGATCACCAAAATAGTTCTGAAGAAATGAATATCCAAAGAAATGTTCATGATGTCAATGGAAGTAAGAAGAGATAAGAATCAGAATTTTATTTTTTAAGTATAGTAAATTTAGGTCCTCTTACTAACACCTCTCTAATGAGACCTCAAAATATTTTATCCTGCATCAATGCAACTTTTGATCTGAAATGACCTCTAATAAAATAAAGCACAGAGAAAAGACCACTACATTTCAACTCATTATAATAATGACTTTTGGTAGTTTTAGAATCTTTTGTGAGGGATCACTGTTTTAAATTTTTTTAGGGTTTTCAGAGTACTTTCAACTGCAATAATTGATTTATATGCACTAAACTCCTGCAGCACCTGTGGTGGAAATATTAGGTTATTAAGTATGAAATGTCCAATTTCCTTAAGTACTAAGTTTGACAGTTGATATCGCTGACATTTCACTTTGACACTTTTTTTATTTTTATTGTGAAGGTATATCCTCATTTTTTCAAATGCATGGTTTGGCTTGTGGTTATCTTTCAAAATTTTTTAAGAGCAATTTTTGTGAAACTACGTATAAGTCAAAAATTCGTGTTATTTTCGAATCTGAATTCTGTCGTGGAACAAACACTGCGCAGAGAGCTTGAAACATCAATGAGTGTTTACGAAAGATGTGGCTAATGAATTCACAGTATGTTGATGGTTTGAGAAGTGCTGTTCTGGTGATTTTAATTTTAAAAATGAGCTACATGGGCGACCTAAGACCAAGGTGGATAATGATGAGCTGAAAGCTGTAGTGGAAGCGAATCCATCTCAATCTACGTGTGAATTAGCAGCAAGGTTTGACGTTACTGTTCCAACAATATGGGACCATTTGAAACAAATGGCAAGGTAAAGAAGCTGGATAAATGCATACCACATGAATTAAATGAGCATCAGAAGAGAAATCATCTGGAAGCTCGCCTTTCTTTGCTGTCACGACATAAAGGTGAATCATTTCTACACCATGTTGCTACTTGTGGTGAAAAATAGATTCTTTTTGACAATCACAAGCATTTGGCACAATGATTGGATGCGGATGAAGATGCTGAAACACAGTCCAAAACCGAATATTCACCAAAAAAAGCTCATGGTGTCTGTTTGGTGGTCCAGCACTGGTATTATCCACTACAGCTTCATGAAACCTGGTCAATCGGATTCCAGTGGATGTCTACTGCAACCGATTGGATGAAATAATGAGGATGCTTGCTATTAAGCAGCCAAGATTGGTCAACAGAGACAAGCCAATCCTCTTGCAAGACAATGCTCAACCACATGTTGCACAAACAACACTGCTTAATCTACAGCAGCTGGACTTGGAAACGCCTGTCATCCACCATATTCACCAGACCTTGCACCAACTGACTACAACTTCTTCCAGATGTTGGATCACTTCTTGCAAAGAAAAATATTCAATTCTCAACAAGCTGTGGAAAATGCCTTTTGTGATTTCATCACCATTCACTATCCAGGCTTCTTTGCTGCTGGCATTAACAAGCTACCATTAAGATGGCAAAACTGTGTTGACAATTTAGGCACACACTTTGATTAACTGTATTGCTCCTTGAGATATAATAAACTATTAAGTCGAAAGTGGACATTTTATATTTATGACCTAATATATACTTGTAGCTAAAATATGCATTCTTTATATTAAACAACTGTATTATCATTATGTTTAAAGCACAGAACATCAAAGTTGCAAGCTGAGCTTCATGTATTATAATTAGTCCTTTCAGGTACTAAAGAGGTACACTCCTACTTTTTATAAGGTTAGTCATTCCAACATCGTCTATTTTGTACATCATTCTTTCTTGGGTTGCCGATAAATCAGCATAATTGAATAATACTAAGAACATAAAATTGTCCTTAAATTTTTAATTTTTTCTCTAGTAAATAAAACAGAAATGCCAAAAACATATAACTTTCAAAATGAGCTGAAGATGGAAAATTGAAAAAGTGCATGTTCACAAGCTGAACAGAGAAAAGGAATATTGATTTTATGTATTATGTAATTGTAAATGGGATTGACAACTTATCCTGTATACCAAAGGTATGTAATCCAAATAATAGTAAGAAAAAAGTAAAATGTCTTGAAATTTTCAATATTTAAGAAAATAGGTATACATACTAAAAATTTGAAAAGGTTTTATGGATTTCAGCCCAAGACATAAAACTCATCATGTGAAGGTTTATTAAGACTCTACAGGCCAGGCACGGTGGCTCACGCCTGTAATCCTAGCACTCTGGGAGGCCAAGGCGGGCGGATTGTTCTGAGCTTAGGAGTTCGAGACCAGCCTGAGTAAGAGTGAGACCCCGTCTCTACCAAAAATAGAAAGAAATTAATTGGACAGCTAAAAATATATAGAAAAAATTAGCCGGGCATGGTGGCGCATGCCTGTAGTCCCAGCTACTCGGGAGGCTGAGACAGTAGGATTGCTTGAGCCCAGGAGTTTGAGGTTGCTGTGAGCTAGGCTGATGCCACGGCACTCACCCCAGGCAAGAGAGTGAGACTTTGTCTCAAAAAAAAAAGACTCCACATACTACATATGGGTATACTCTATTCTGTATACATTTGATACACTTGATACTACAAAGGTCAACTAAAGATTCATCATTCTTCAAAGAAAATTCTGTAATAGCAGCCTGAAAATAAAAACAATCCTTATAGCAAAAGTATCTAATTCAATTTTAGGAAAACATGAATGAGTTATTTTTTAAGCAGTAAAATTTATTTTCTTTCAAATTACATGGTTAAACTATCTGCTCTCACAATGTGGAAGGATTTTAACTTTTCTATGGAAAGAAAAGCTGCAAACCAAGCAAATTTAAAAAGTCACACAAGAGCTTTGACATAAGAGCTTTCCATTATGATGAATATGAATCTGTGAAAAATATTAACATAAGAATTATAGCAGAACTTCTTAAACAAAAGCTTAACCCAACAATAAAGAAGCTTTCTATATAAATTATACCAGAAGTATGAGTGAATGTACAGAAAACAATCTAAAAAATGTTACCCATTACCAAACAGGTTTTCCTAATACTTTAATATTGAAAATGAAATTTGCATAGTCAACTGTACATAAAAACAATTACAAAGCTGTTTATTATTTTTAACTAAGTGAAGGTGAAGTCATTTACAATGTCTTTTGATGAGGATTTTCTTTAATGTATTTCACATAATAGGTATAGGTTGAGCATCCCTAATGTGAAAATGCAAAATGCTCCAAAATCCAAAACTTATTGAGTGCCAACAAGATGCTACAAGTGGAAAATTAACACCTGATACCTTTGCTTTCTGACAGTTCAATGTATGCAAACTTTGTTTCATGCACTAAATTATTAAAAATGTTGTATAAAATTACCTTTGGGCCATGTATGTAAGGTGTATATGAAACATAAATAAATGTCGTTTTTAGACTTGGGTCCCATCCCCAAAATATCTCATTATATATATGCAAATATTCCCAAATCATAAAATCTTGGGACTTCTGGTCCCAAGAATTTCAGACAAGGGATACCTAACCCATAATAACTTGTCTAAATTTTGAAAACTGTACTAATGGCAATCATAAAAGTATGTTTAGTAGTATAGTAATGGGCAGTGTTATACAGCACAGGTTATGTTATTAAATTGTCTAAATTTTAAGACATTAACTCTTTTTAATACACCCTAATTATCAAACACCTGTAAAAAGAAGGAATATCCATGCATGAGAAAGGCAATGTAAAACCTTCATTTGAGCCAGTCCTCCCTATACAAAGATAAAATTGAAATTTTGTAAGTAGAACTAAAAACTCCCAGCATTTTCAAAAGTCTAGAATCTTCATTTGTTAAAATTTATTTATTTTAATTGACATGTAATAATTGTACAAATTTGTGGCATGCACAGAGTGATATATATGATACATATATACAATGTGTAATGATTAGTGTAGTTACCATATCCATCACGAAAACCATTTATCGTTTCTTTGCATTAGGAACATTCAAAATTGTTTCTTCTAGCTGTTTGAAAATATACAATAAATTATTGCTAACTATAGACATCTTACAGTGCTATAGAACACTAAAATTTATTCCTACCTAGCTGTAATTTGTATCCATTAACCGTCCTCTACCTACAGAACTAAAATAGCACCTAAAGTGTAGATTCTCAAAATTACTAGTAAGTAATTATCTAGATAAATTATTTAAATAACATCTATAATCTATTATGAGCAGTCCTTAATCATACTATCAAAACAAACTATTACTGAAATGGTATTCAACTTCTGAATTTTAATTCTTAAATTCACAATTGTCAATGGGAAGTTACTGAAACGTTAATTCTAAGCCTGATACACTGTGGGATTTCCAGAGTTAGGCATGGAAGAACCTGTATCTCAAACTGGGAGTCCAGTGGTCTTTTCCATTTCTCCTAAATCAAGAATCACCATTCTTTGCTGAGGTGGTTCTAGAGAATTGCCTCAAGCAATTATTCTATTAATTCTACTAATAAGGAGGGCTTCAGTAACAAGAAATAAGGGGGACAGTATCCTCTCATTTTTTTTTATTGTCCAGTACCAAAGAAATAAACCTGACCAAACTAACCAAAACCAAAGGAGAAAATGCAGCAACTTTCCATTCTACTGAATTCCTGCATAACAGCCTCAAAATCCTCACCATTTTAAATTACTTTAAAATGCTGGATCTCAAACACAAGCATGCAAAAAGTCACCAGGAGAGGTTGTTAGATTGCTGGGCCCCACTCCCAGAGATTCTGACTGAGTGGATCAGAATCAGATAATCTGCATTTCTAATAAGCTCCCAGGTGCTGCTGCTGCTGCTGCAAGGACCGCACTTTGAATAGCACTGGCTTTGACAATCTTTTATTATGGATGCACAATTTAGCCACTTTTCTGCTGTTGAACATTTGTTTCCAAATATATGTTCCTATAAATAATGTTTCAATAAACATCTTTGTACATCATCAGAAATGACCTATCAACTTTTTAAGGCTCCTGATATATATTGCCAATTGATATACATTGCCTAAATATATTGACACCCCACTCCTGGCAGTGTATATGAATGCCAGCCTTATCAATTCTGACTCACTCAGGGTATTATCAATTATTAATATTGATATCAATTTACTAGAAGAAAAAAGTCATCTCATTTTAGTTTACAGTTCCTTCTTAGTGAAAAATTATCACTTACATATTAGCAATTTATATTTCTTTTATTGATTTGTTTACATTATGTGCCTTTTTTCCCTTGGTATTGTCTAAATTGCTTATCAATTAAAGCACTCCCTGTCATAAATTTTGCATATAATTTTCTCATTTGCCACTGAAATTTATCATTGTTTATGTTATTTGACATACAGGATTTTGAAAACTGGAAGTTATCTAATCCACCAAGATTTTTCCTGATACCCTCCATTGCTATTATGCATGGAAAGTCATTTCTCCCCAAAATAAATAATTTACATTTATAGTTTTTAAGTTTTCGGTTTTTTTAACATTTGTTGTCCTATATTATTTTAATATAAAAATGAGAGCAGTATCTACCTTTTCTTTGTTTCTACAAACCAATTTCCCCCAACAAGTCTCTTTTTCTGCAAGAACACGTGATGCCATCACATTCAAGGGTTCAAATCACAAAGATGAAGGTCTATTTCTAGACTGTCTACCCTGTTCCACTTAAATCTCTAGTAAATGTGATGTCAGTATGACATTGTTTCAAATAACATAGCTTTTAACATCTGGTAGAGCAAGCCCTGCCACATCACTCTTGATGGGCAAACTAATATATTTGGGTCTCAGTTCTCACAGATGTAAGATGGGTCTGTGCCTATCTTGCAAGCTTGCTAAGAGGAATTAACTGAAAACACCCACATACAGACACTTTGAAACTACAAAGAACTATGTAACTATAAGTTATTATTTATATCTGACTACAGTATTATCAATGACCTCTTCAAATAATAAATTCTCAGGTGGAGGTAAAATTAAAATCAATAAAACAGAACCTTGCTAGTTACAAAGGAATACTTTTACATTACATAAGATGTCTAATGGACTCAACACTTATAAACATTTCTTGGATACAAAATATTCCTTCTACCTTGTTTGAATAAAAGTAAAAACAAGTTGGTGCCTGTTTGCTAAACAAAGAAGGAAAAAAGGGTAGTAAAATGCTCCTTAAATTCATGCACGATATTAGGTTCTCATGGCTGTGTAAAAAGTTCATAAAGCTAGCTTCACGAATATAGTCAATTTAATTGCTTCCCTAATCCATTCGATTGGATTCCACAAAGAAAAGATATTGCTAGAGTGGGTATATATACCTTACCACCATTTTGGATCCCCAAATGCACATACTGAATACATGGCCTGCTTTAATTTAAGAGGAATTCACACAACAGAAAACACTCCCATTTAAGGAAGAAATAAATCTTGTACTAAGACAAATTTAGCACCTAAAAGGTGTTAGTGCCACCTCCTAAAATAGCTCAAAAGGCCCAAGATTACCTATATGGTACACAGAACAATAACTTTTCACCCAGTAGTGAAAAGTAGGGACATTACAGAATCCTTTTTCCAATTCCCTCAATTAATAGGCTTAGAACTGAGGTTCAATAGCGAGGTCCAAAAGCTCAATTTTTTGGCTCAATTAAGTTTCAGACTTACTTTAGCTCATCACTGGTTTCCTGTTCACTGTCTCGCGTTGTATCCAAAGAAAAGGCATCTGAGAGTTCAGCTGAGTTGGACTCTTGCTCTTCTGTTGGAAGTGCCTGTGTTCCCAGGGAGCCACGGATCATCTCCCTCTCTCTTTTGACGGCTTCCTCATGATGGTCACTGGGATTCTGTAAATCTTTCTCAGTTTTATCATGGTCATCTTTGAAAGAAGAATGTTTAGCTTCACCCAGAGATGATTTTCCTGAGATATTGAACAGGTTACCAAGAAAGTGAAAAAAGCTTTCTTTTGGCTGTCTATCACTTTCTCCTATTTTGGTTTCTGAAGTAGAACCAGAAAGATCATTTGGCTTTTTGAGATCTCCCTGTGTTGGAAGAGTGACTGGCTTCTCAGCATGGTTCCTTTTGTCCTCACTTTGGGGAATCTTTGAAAACAAAATAGAGAACAATAACCATCATCATTTAAAAAATAAAATAGATTGACTGATAAGCTATTACAAGACGGACTCTTGTGCTAGACAATAGAATACATTTGTGAATAAGGCTGATGGCTTCTGTTCCTTTGGGCAGTTAACAATCTACTAAAGAACACAGTCAGCACGGTCTCAGCAAAGCCATATAGTAAATGCTGCGAGGGGAGATGCACACCACACATGAGAGCCCAGAACAGGAGTAACTAGTCCATATTTGGAAGAGGTGAGAGCAGAGGTGGTAACTAGGGACAGAAAAAGTGACTACATGATGTTTATGCCTGTGTGTGTGTGTGTGTGTGTGTGTGTGTGTGTGTTTGATGACATGTCAGCTTCTAAGGGAGTTAATATGATTGGAGGTTAGAGTACAAAAAGAAGAGTGAGAGGTTAAGTATGGAGAGATAAAAAAAGGAAAGTAAAAGGAAAGTGACAGCACCGAGTATAGATGATGGAAAACCTTAGGTGTATTTAAATTTAGCCTTTATAATTACAGAGCTAATGGACAATATTTCAAACACTTGGTACTTTAGACAGTGACACCTAAATAAACCTCATTATTTGAGCACTGAGCTAACTCATGAAGCCATCACACTATGCAAAACTGTTCCTTATGAGGATGAGGAAAGACAGTAACATGGTGCTTCAATTCCGAGATAACCCGCTGTGACCCCTTGATGGTAAAACATAAAGTCCTGATACATATATTAATGCCAACCGGACTGCACCAAGCATTCTTACAGAGATTAAACACTTCCAGAGGTGCATTTTACCTGCTCGTAATTAACTTACTGGTAAAGCAAACTCACATTCATTCATACTCTGTGTGAGGAAAAATTGAGCTGCTATATTAAAGAACATGCTGGCATTCTACCTCACACTCTTCCCAAGATTCCAAAAGGTTTTAGGCCAATGTGCCAACTCACCCTGCCTTCCAAACATGCTTGCTTGCATACTTGTAAAAGGAATGCACGTCTGACAGTATCTGTCATCGGTTATGCTCACTAGCCCTTATAAAAGGAAAACTCAAGTGTGAGTCAGAAATGATCAGAACACAAAGGCAAAACCACCTTAGGGCACTTTAGATTCACACGACAAAGTTTTGTAAGAAGCTGATCTTCCAGAACACAAGAGCATCGTAATTATATCACTTCTTCACCTCATTCCATGTTTTAATCTAAGTTCAAAACAGTTTAAAGGAACATTTCACTAATCACTAAGAAAATTTAGCATATGAAAGGCTGAGAAAATGTTTAGAACCTATTAACCCCAGCAAGCTGATTGCAAGCAAACAATGTTCTTAAGTTTGTTCCCACCTTAGGTGTCAAACAGCATTTTTTGGTAAACACACAGCATTTTTCTACATATTAGAACTTAATATAACTTGTGAGCCTCTACATTTAGAATATCACCAGCCTTCTAGAGTCACTACAAGTCTCACCTTTCATGGGCTTCAACTGCAACTTGATTCTACCTGTCTCCACACCTCACCTGTTCAAGCTTCTGAACATTCTGAGAGCCAACACTATAAGTTACCTGGGCCTTTTCCTCATGTAAACATCATAAATGGCCTTTCAGTTTGGCAATAGAAGATATGCTCGTGGACAATTTGAAAATGCTCATTTACATGAAAGACATACTTTTTTTGTTTTTTACTCCATTGAATTTGTTGTAATTTCTAGCCACAGTATTTCTCCCTGAGTCAAAACAAACACTGTAACATGAAATGAACAGTGATTAATTCTCTTCTATAACTAAAATGAACGACTGCTCATCTTACATAGCCATGTGAAGAAAGTGAATTATGGGCTGCTCACTAAAATATCATAAATGTCCTTAAAATATTTCAGATTTTCACAAAAGAGTATTATAAAATTGGGGCAATGGTCTAAAAGAAGGAAAATCAAGGGAATAAGGAGATTATAGCTTTTGACATCGTTCACATTTCAAGACAAATAATTTTTGTCAAAAATAGTATGTATTTCACTGATTCAATTGTTATTTTTACTTTATTATTCTTTTTAAAGCATAACGGATTGCTTTTCAAATGAGGAAGATACATTTTGCTAAACTAATGAAAGCCTTTACATTTAATCTTTTAAAGTTCTATACAAATTTTTTTTTTTTTAAGAGACAGGGTCCTGCTCTGTCCAGGCTAGTACCTGATCATAGCTCACTACAGCCTCTAACTCCTGGGCTTAAGCCATCCCCCTGCCTCAGCCTTTCAAGTAGCTAGGACTACAGGTGTGCTCTACCATGCCTGGCCAATTTTTTAAGTTTTTTGTAGAGATGGGGTCTGGCTATGTTGCCCAGGCTGGTCTTGAACTCCTGGCCTTAAGTGATCCTTCCACCTCAGCCTCCCAAAGTTATACAATTTAAAAAAAAAAAAATCACTTGTTTCTCCTTCCCCTCAATTGTCAGCTTCTTTGCTGTTCCAGATTCCTTATATCATAAAGTTACTAAAGAAGAGTTTTGAGTTTCCTTAAATGTCTCAGTTGCTATAATCTTATGAGAAACTTATACCAGTAATTAAAATACCTTCAACAAAGAAAAAACATTTCTGAATTTAGAAACAAAAACTAGTAGAAAAGAACACCACCATTCGAAGTAAACACCTCCAATAAATTATGTATCTACATAATTAAAATTTTATGTTTAATCTAAAGCAGCTGTTCTTTGACCTCAGCCTAGACAACAGCAAGTTCAGCCTGCTACAGGCCCTCGTTAGGTGGGGCCTATGTCTGCTTGCCAATAAGACTGCTTGTCATCATTCCAACGAGTGAGCAGAACAAAAGCACTCAGGATTCAAGCAAACACTAACAAAATATTAATCCCAGTTGTCCTGAAAGATGCTGATATTCTGCATATATGAATGCTACTGATGAAGGCATATGCATCATATGAATTTTTAATTTTTTTACTTCATGTTCACTATGTTGTAATGCAGTACCCTTAGACCAAATTCATTCATCTATCTACTCTCTTTGCCATGTGCCCAATACATGGAAATATAGGCATACATTATGTACACTAATACGATTTAGCTGCAGCCTTCAAGGACCTTACAAACTCACATGATACTCATCATTATATCACAGTGTGGGGCTTAGAAGAGGTATGTACACAATGGAAGACACAATTAACTTGATTAGGGACAGTGAGAAACCACTACATAGAGGTGACATTTGAGCTTGCTCCGAAGGGTGAGAAGAGCATTCTAGACACAAGGTATGGTATGCACAAAGACGAGGAAGTTTGAAGTATGCTTATCATGGCATGGGTGTGGCTGAAGAACATTAGAGCACAGAGGCTAGAGAAAGAGGTTGATAAGATGACCAATGAGGAGTGGAGGGTGAAGAATAACAGTCATAGATGACTGGGTTCTCTAAAGTGGGCCAAAATTTCAGTAGTTAAGCCAAAAATGGATATGGGAAATATAGAAAAGGAAGTGAGAATTAGGGCTTTTAGGGAGAGGGGAAGGAAGTGCAACAAACTATTTAGATGTCAAACATGTTGAAATTTTGGTCCATTGGTGACACATAAATTGAGATGTCTGATAAACAGAAGCACAGTTGAAGAATGTAATTTGGCAATACACAGTGGATGGAGGGGAAAAGAGTACCAATGAAAGATCCTTAGGGTAAAAAAAATTTTAAAGGAAGCAAGAAGGAGGGAAGAAATCAGTGAAAGAGATGAACAAGGCAAAAATCAGACCAGGTCATTCCGTCCAGAATACTGGTCTCAAAGGCAACGAAAAAAGAACGCTTCTAAAACAGAGGGGATTAAAGAATGTCGAATGCCATTGCGAGCTCAAGAAAGATGAGGATTATCCACCTCACTGGTTTTCAAAAACATCAGGCACATTCCTACCTTGGGAATTTTGCATTTACTCTTCTCTCTGCTTAGAATGTTGTTCCCCCAGACAGCTAGATGACTCACTCCCCCTCATCTCCTCCACACCTTTACTTAAGAACCATCTCCTAATTGAAAGTTCCCTCATCACTATCTAAAACAGCAAACCTCTCCACTCTAAAACTATCTATTCTCCTTCTCTGTTTTATTGTTCTTCTTATACTTACTGGTAAATACATACACACCCCACACAAACCACAAACCCACATCAACCCTTATAACATTATAACCCTTGTAACATTTAATAGCTGTTTCTTTTTTTAGAACATAAAATTCAAAAGGGCAGGGCTTTTGTCTGTTTTAATCATTGCAGTATTTGTTAGATTAATACCTGAAGAAATGAGGACTATGGAAAAGGCCTACAAATGCAGGAAAAAAAAAATAGTTATAACAGTCCAGGAATTTGTAAGCCCAGTCCCAAACTCAAGGTGTTAAGCAGTTGGTATGGCAAGGAAATAGGAATGGTCATAAATAGAAGGGAACCCTCTTGAGAGACCTTTAACAAGAAAAACGTAAAGACAAAAGACAACATTTTAAGTTCCAAGACAGAAGTGGGTTTCTATTCCAATTTTGTAGATCAGCTGTAATTTGTTGGAAAGGGAGTGACTACTGTATAAGGGAGATGGATGATAGGTTCCAGAAGGAAAGGCAGAAGATAAAGAGGCCAGCATAATCTCTAATACTTCTATTAATAATAAAGGGAAGGTATTAGCTTTGGAGAGAATTAGGGACATTTCCTCTTCCAGGTAAAGTGGGAAGAAAAATGGCTAAAGCCTGATAAATTCTATAAGTGAAGACAATAAAAAAGGTCCAACAAGTGGCTCTCAGGTCAGTAAGTAAGAGGACTTATCTAACAAGCTGAAGGGGAGACACAGAGATGGAGCTGGGATTTGGGTTCCCAAACTAGAGAAGATTTGGAAGAGTGTTTCTGAGGAATGTAACCCCAAATTAGCAATAGGCTAAAATGAGGTGACCCAAGTAGCAGTTAGGGTCAATGCAAACTTTAAAGCATTCACTCAATAAATAATGAACATCAAGGCACTATTCTATTAATAGGTATTTAGATGTAACAGTGAAAAACACACCAATGCTGTACCAATGTGGTGACTAGCTTAGTGAACGACATCAAGATGTAGAGAATTTTGTCCTGCCCCCTTGACAAGTGGAGCTGCTAAGTGCTATGTGTATGCTCCCCAGGGCCCAAGAACAGCTGCCAGTGCCCACCACAACCAGCAACGGCAACCCGAGCAGCCACACCACCGCCTCCACAAACATACACGATGTAGGCCACTGAGACACTCATAGATGTTGATTTCAGCCAAAGAAATCACATGGATACTACACTAGATACTCACCCAGAACCAAAACACCCTAACCAACTTACACTATAGATCACATCAACAAGAAAAAGTCCCTATGAAAGCTACTCCATAAATTTAGAAGAGATGACTGTTGCACCAGGTGTGCATACATCAATGTAGGCACACAGTAACATGAAAAAGGAAACATGACACTTCCAAAGGAACAAAATAAATCTCCAATAACACGACCCAAAGAAAAGAAAATCTATGAAACGGCTAAAAAGCAATTCGAAATAATGATCTCAAGAAAATTCAGCAACTTACAAGAGAATATAGATAATTCAATGAAATCAGAAAAACAATTCATGAAATGAATGAGAAACTCAAAGAGATATTGATATAAAAAAGAACCAAACGAAAGTCTTGGAGCTGAAAAATTCACTGGATAAAATTAAAAATATAATTGAGAGCTTCAACAATAGAGTAGACTAAGCAGAAGAAAAGATTCTGAATTCGAAGACAGGTCTTTTGAAGTAAGCCAGTCAGAACAAAAAAGAAGAAAGAAAGAACACCCATGGAACTTTGGGACATTATTAAGGGAACAAACATAAGTATTTTGGGAGTTGCAGAAGGAGAAAAGATGGATAAAGGCATGGAAACCATATTTAATGAAATAATAGCTGAAAACTTCCGAAGTCTTACAACAAATACGGACATTAAGATCAAACAAGCTTAAGGGTACCCAAATCGATTCAACTCAGAAAAATCTTTTCTGAGGCACATTATAGTCAAACTGTCAGAAGTCAAAGACAAAGAGAGAATTTCAAAAATAGCAAGAGAAAACTACCAAGCCACATATAAGAGAATCCCCATCACACTAATAGCAGATACCACAGCTGAAACCTTAGAGGCCAGAGGAGAATGGGATGATATATTCAAATTGCTAAAACCAAAAAAACTATCATACAGTATTATACCCGGCAAAGTTAGCCCTCAGAAATGAAGGAGAAAGAAAGTCTTTCTCATACAGAAAAAACTGAAGAGAATTCATCACCACTAGACAGACCTTCAAGAAACACTGAAGGGTACCTACATCTGGAAGCAAAAGAACAATAAATACCAGCATGAAAATGCAAAAGTATAAAACTCACTGACAGAGAGCAGGTACACAAAAAGAGAAAGTAATCAAACTTTATCACAATAGAAAACCTCCAAGAAAGATAAAATACAAGAGAGGAAGAAAGAAGCAAAGAATATACAAAACAACTAGGAAACAATTAACAAAATGACAGGAGTTAAGTCTTTAGCTATCAGTAATAATTATGAGGGAAATGCAAATTAAAACCACAATGAGATATCATCTCACCCCAGTTATAATGGCTACTATTAAAAAGACAAAAAATAACAAATGCTAGTGAGGATGTGGAGTAAAGGGAACTCTTATACACTGTCAATGTGAACATAAATTGGTACAGCCATTATGGAAAATAGTATGGAGCTTCCTCAAAAACCTAAAAATAAAACTACCATATGATCCATGAATCCTACTACTAGGTATATATCTAAAGGAAATAAATGAGTATGTCAAAGAGATATCTGCACTCACATGTTTATTACAGCACTACACACAATAGCCAAGATATGGAATCAACCTAATTGTCCATCAACAGATGAATAAAGAAAACGTGACATGTATCTATACACAATAAAATACTACTTAGCCATAAAAAAGAATGAAACCCTAGAGGACGTTATGTTAAGTGAAATAAGCCAAGCACAGAAAAATAAATACTGTTTTTACTCATGTGTGAAGCTAAAAAAGTTGATTTCATAGAAGTAGAGAATAGAATAGTGGTTACCAGAGGCCGGGAAGGGTGGGGGAAGGGGGAAGGGGGATGGGGAGAGGTTGGCTAATGGATACGAAATTATAAATGGATAGGAGGAATAAGTTCTAATGTTGTATAGCACATTAGGGGGACTATAGTTAACAAAATTGATTGTATATTTCAAAATACTTAGAAGAGATGATTTTGAATGTTCCTAGCAAAAAGAAGTTTGAGGAGACAGACATGCTAGTTATCCCGACTGGATCATTACATATACATGCATCGATTACCACTCTGTATCACATAAATATGTACAATTACTATGCATCAATTTAAAAAAGGTTTTTTAAGTGTCTGAGTAGAAAACAGGGAAGGGTCAGGTGGCTCTACTGTCTCTAGCACTTGGCTTGGGCCTCCTTTCTGCCCCAAGTGGGGGCTCCATTGTTCATAACAAGGACAACCCTTGAGAACATCCTGACCCCCCACCCCACCGGGTTCCTTAGCATCCTCAACTCCAAAGACCTTCACTTCCACTCTGCCTGCCCCTTTGGCTGCCCCTGGCCTTTGTCTTTCCCCTGACTGCCTCTGACTCTGAAGTTCAGGAATTCCCCAGTGGTCACACCTGATCATATTTCCAGCTCTTCTACCCCATTGTCCCAGGTGTACCCATCACACCAGTTCTCCCGCCTCATCATACCTTCTATCCTCTGATTCTTACTGTCCCCTCTCAGTTTCCAAAACTGTTCCTATCTTCTCCACCCAGCTCTCAAATATGGCCAATAGTCTCCAAAGCTTCGTTCTCTGATCCTTGGTCATCTCCACCCAAAAAAACTCCAGTTTACCTTTTCCACACAGGTGAATGAGTCTTGCTTTAGAAATCTGTGGGTGTATGCAGAGCTATGTAGATTCAGGCTGCCAATAATTCATGGTTTACAGCCTCGGTCTGTAAACAGATTCCCCAAACTGGATATCGGTCTGTAACCTTTCCCCATCCACATGATAGGTTATTTATCCAGAAGAGAATCAGTGAAAAAAATGGAGAAGGAAATAGCCACAGGTAGGAATTGAAAATTTTTAAAAAGGAGAGTAAGACTTGGAAGATCAAGTGTTTCAACTGATTAAACAGAATAAGAATTAATGGGCCGGGCACGGTGGCTCACGCCTGTAATTCTAGCACTTTGGGAGGCCGAGGTGGAAGGATTGCTGGAGGCCAGGAGTTTGAGACCAGCTGAGCAAGAGAAAGACTCCCATCTCTACCAAAAAGATAGACAAATAAGCTGGGCATGGTGATGAGAGGCTATAGTCCCAGCTACTTTGGAGGCTGAGGCAGGAGGACTGCTTGAGCCTATGACTTTGAGGTTGCAGTGAGCTGTGATGATGCCACTGCAGTCTAGCCTGGACCCTGTCTCAAAAAAGAAAAAAAAAAAAAAGTGTAAGAATTAAGGAAAGGCCACTAAATGTGGTCAGTAAGAGGTCACTAGTGAGCTTGAATGCACTGGTTTCATGGAATGGCTTTCATTCATTCAATGACCACATATTTAGCAACCACGACATGTGACCAGGCACAGTACTAGGCTTCCTATGTTGGAGGGAACTAGAAAAGAAACAGGAGTCAGATCAGAAAGCATTAAGAATTGAACAGTTCTGAATATAGACTTTCATAAGAATTTTTTTTTTTTTTTTTTTTTGAGACAGAGTCTCACTCTCTTGCCAGGGGCGAGTGCCGTGGCATCAGCCTAGCTCACAGCAACCTCAAACTCCTGGGCTGAGCAATCCTACTGTCTCAGCCTCCCAAGTAGCTGGGACTACAGGCATGTGCCACCATGCCCGGCCAATTTTTTCTATATATATTTTTAGCTGTCCAATTAATTTCTTTCTATTTTTGGTAGAGACGGGGGTCTCGCTCTTGCTCAGGCTGGTCTCGAACTCCTGAGCTCATGACGATCCGCCCGCCTCGGCCTCCCAGAGTACTAGGATTACAGGCGTGAGCCACCGCGCCTGGCTTTCATAAGAATTTTTTGGGTAAAAGGAGCAAAGTGGCATGAAAGACTGAAAGGAAAGGAAATCAGACCCACGAAAAGAAAAAAAACACATTGTTTTTAATATTACATACTAAGAGAGAAACACATAGAACCGACGCAAATGGGAAGAAGTCAGTGAAGACGGAAGCAGCCAAAGCAAGGCACAAGAGAAGGAAGGAAGCACATCAACACTGCTGGTACGGGGTGGGACTGGGGCGGGGCTGGAGTGGGGGCTTGAGGGAGTTTAGCCTTGGAAGGAAGAAAGGGATGGATATTCCTCTGAACTAGGTAAAAGGGAGCAGGGCGTAACAACATGTCTTCCCTCTTCCCTCTCTTTTAAATAGAAGTGAATGGGAATGCGGCAAGAGTCTAAGGCAGCAAGACAATGGCAGAATGTGGACTAAACATCTGGAAGCTTCTCCAGCTAGATATAAAAACATAATATAAACAAAATACATATTCCACTAGAAGAACAGATCCAAGCATTAGAAGTAGCTACCAATGTTAGCGAAACAGCAAAATTTGTGTAGCATATAAGTCGGATTTTAAGAATCAAGAGTTTAATGATGGTGAAAGAATATAAAATGTAGTTTCTAATTTAAAAATAGGATTAATTTTTGTAGCTCCAACTTGCCTTATAATCAACAATTTTTGACATCTCGATTTGGTATCTTAAGGTCAAAAAAGACAACATATATAAGGCTATATTTATTATACATAAATCTGTTATAATTCAGACTTGAAAATACTACACATTTTTTTCCTTATCACAAAAGACATTACAAAATTCAGGTAAACAAGACAGAAGCATGGCAAGAAATGTCAAATTGCACTAAAATGCTATTTCAAGAAACTCTCCATTAGAAAGAAAACAAATGGCACCGCTTTATGCCACTTGCTAAATGAAAAATTTTCAGTTGAGACTGTTCAAAATAGCAAGATAATAAATGTTATTGCTAATCATTTTTTTTTAAAAGGCATGGGGCTGACTGTTGACATTACCAAAGTACACATTTGTTTTGATGCCTGGTAGCAGCCACCCCCGAACAACTGGGTCTGCATGGCTAGGTTGAAGGAATTCTTCCAGTAGTTTCCAGAAGATTGCCCCCCAAAAAGAAAAAAGTTACATGGGCCAAAATGCTCAGGCTATCCCAGAGAGAGTGCCATGGTCTTTTCTACTATGGGCTAACTGGAGTGTCCATGTATAAGTAACCCTATATCCTCAAACATAAGAAAAACAATCTCATGACTGTGAGTGCTATTTACTTAGGGTCCCCCCAAATGAAATTATTCTGGGTACTCAAAAGATATTAAGAATGAACAGAAAAGGTAGTTAGCAAGACCAAGATATTAAGAATGGATAGGAAAGATTGTTAGCATGGAGGCCCAGATGTTCAATTTCTAATCAAAAGTTAAGTTTATTATATCTCAAACAAGAAGCAGTACAATTAATCAAAGTGTGCACCTAAACTATCAACACAATTTTGGCATCTTCATGGTGGCTTGTTTATGCCAGCAGCAAAGAAGCCTGGACAGCAAGAGGTGATGAAACTGCAAAAGACATTTTCCACAGCTTGTTGAGAATTGAATTATTTTTCCTTGCGAGAAGTGGTCCAAAGCCTGTAAGAAGTGGTAGTCATTTGATGCAAGTTCTGGTGAGTACGGTGGATGACAGAGAGTTTCCAAGTTCGGCCTCTGTAGTTTGAGCAGCATTGTTTGTGTGACATGTAGTCAAGCGTTGTCATGCAACAGGATTGGCCTGTCTCTACTGACCAATCTCGGCTCCTTAATCACAAACATCCTCATTATTTTCTCCATTTGGTTGCAGTAGACATCTGCTGTGATTGATTGACCAGGCTTATGAAGCTGTAGTGTATAATACCAGCACTGGACCACCAAACAGATACCATTAACTGTTTTTGATGAATATTCGGTTTTGGACTGTATTTTGATAGTTCATTTTTATCCAATCATTGTGCCGCATGCTTGCAATTGTCAAAAAGAATCAATTTTTCATCACATTAACAATACGGTGTAGAGATGGTTTGCCTTTATGTCATGATAGCAAAGAAAGACAAGTTTCAAGACGATTTCTCTTCTGATGCTCGTTTAATTCACTCATCTATCCAGCTTCTTTACCTTGCCCACTTGTTTCAAATGGTCCCATATTGTTGGAATAGTAATGTCAAACCTTGCTGCTAATTCATGCATAGGTCGAGATGGATTTGTTTCCACCACAGCTTTCAGCTTATCATTATCTACCTCAGTCTCGGGTTGCCCACATGGCTCATTTTCAAGATTAAAATCACTGAATGGAACTTCTCAAACCCTTGACATACTGTTTGTTCATTAGCCACATCCTTCCCAAATACTTCGTTGATATTTTGAGCTGTCTGCGATGCATTGGTTCCACCATGGAACTCATATTCGAAAATAACATGAATTTTTGACTTATGCATGGTTTCACAAAAATTGCTCTAAAAAAATTTGAAAGATAATCACAAGCCAAACCATGTGTTTGAAAGACTGAGGATATACCTTCACAATATACATAAAACAAGAGTGTGAAAGCAAAATGTCAGAGATGTCAACACTGGCAAACTTAGTACTTAAGGAAATCGGACATTTCATACTTAATAACCTAATATATTTACTGAATCAACAAAGATGTGACTTTCTAGAGCAAATCTCTAGAAAACAGGACTATTATAAATAAGAAACTGAATTCATCCAAATTTGAAGAGTGAAGATTTTTTTTTTTTTAGTGTAAGTATAGCTGAAACAGTACACCAGCAGGTAGAGGCTGAATAGGGAAACAAGCAGAGACCAAGAGAAGAGAATGGGGCAAGGAAGCAGAAAGGCTTGGGGAAGGTCAAGAGTGAGTTAAAAGGCAATGAGGGATTAGAGATGGAACGACAAAAGTTGTTAACCAAGGAAGCATCCAAGTTTGAGATCTCAGAAGTAACAGCCATCCTGAGGAAAAAACGCAAGGGCAAAGTTTCATACATAGCATTAGAAGTGAAAATATTTAGTAACTTGAGCAACTCAAGGCAAACAAAAACTGAAAAAGAGGAGGGAGCTACGGAGCCCATACGATGGTAAACCAGCAGGGTAACTAACAATTGGTTGCAGAAGAGAAGTAGGTAAGAGATATTATAAAACCACTGGTAGCAGAATTTAGAAGCCAAACTCACAAAGGAAAGGGAAGCAAGGTGGTGCTGATTTTTTTTCTCTCAATAAAGTAAATATTTATATGTTTTACTATGACAGGAAAGTCAGGAAAAAAAGAATGAAAGCAACTTTATCTTTACCATATTTAATGCACTTGGACTTTATACAGTTTTTTAAAATGATAAACATATCAGTAATGAAGAATTCAGATGATTTTTTTTGGTCTTTCCACTGACCAAGCTAATATATCCCGAAATCCCTGGAAAGTACAAACTTTCTCCTTGACTGATTGCCATAAATCATGTTACAAGAAAGCAGCTGGGACAAAAAGCCACAATTATGGGACAGCTACCAAAACATAATCACATACCCAGAAATTGGAAACTTCAAATTTCTAGAAAAGCACTTGTGAATAAAAAAAGAGGTTGCAAGGTTTAGCAATTTTCAAGGATTTTCAACTACTCATGGACAATTGTCCAGGTAGGTGTGTAGCTTATATACTTTATATGCTTGTCCTGTAGGAGCCAAGGACAGTTCGTATGTGAGTTGACCAAACATATCCAAAACGTATAGCAAGGAAATGTAGGAACATGTTATTAACTTCTATCCCCCTCCAAGTACTATTACCTGTCTATAGCATTTCAGAAAACATGACATAAATCCCTGAACTTCCTAGGGAAAGGAGACTGTGGAGGTCATGTGATCCAATTTACAGATTAGAAAACTGGGGCACAAAGAAGTTAAATGCCTCAGCTGAAGACCACACAGCCGGTTAGTGGCAGAGCCTAGAACTCCACTCTGCACACTCCCTTCTCAGGGCCCTTCTCCCCTCCTCCCCCTTCCCTCTTCATGATGCAAGCGTCCCACAGAGCTGGGCTGGATTTCCACATAAAGTAATAATATGGCGGTTTTTTTTGAAAGGTAAAATAAGATGACAGAATCTTAAAGGAAGAATGAACAGGAATTAAAAATATCTGCTTGACATAAAATAATATTAATTTAAAACTGTACCTTTACTGCTTCTGATGAAAGTACATTTTCCTTTTTCTGACTTGCACTCATGGGTTCATTTTCAACACTGCAAAATAAAAACCACAGTTTGTTTTGAAATTAAAATAGAATTACTAAACTCATACAGTTTCTGTAAACAAAAAATTGAAAGGCCCATTATTGGCAATGCCCGAAGATTCATATATAAAATGTTATACTAAGAATATATTGATTTGAATCTCTAAACTTGAAAAACGCATTCAAAAATACTCATCCAGGCTTTAGGAATTTTTGTGAGTTCATTATGCTTCATGTTTTCTCATATTGATAATCAACATCACCGTAATGATGCATCTGAACAAAGGAGCACCAACGTATGACTATCATAACCTTGGGAAGTGCTAGCATGCTAAGATTTTATTTATACTAAAGCTCTACACAGCCTGATCTTTTTTTAATGCCTATGCTGAGTGTTATTTGGAATAGAACCCGTTTCTATTCAGCAAATCATTATAAATATACAGGTTCATCTAGTAAATTCTGGGAATACTCAAAAATAGATGCAGGCTTACCTATCCCTGAGTGTGTTCCAGATGGCACCTTAAAAATCAGATTCCCAGATAGTGACTTTTGATTGTCTTTTGTTTGGAATACCTTCACAGGTGCCTTATGAGATGTCATCATAAACTACTTTGCTAATCAGCACGTATGCATTTTAGATCTTAATATTTATCTCTATGTTTATACATTATCTCATTTTCATACTTTCATAACCTGAGATGCATTGAAGTAGCTCCACTCTAAAGATGTCTCCCCCCTGCCAAGGACTGCGCTTGGCCTTAAGAATATAAAAATGGGTAGGTCTGGGTCTTTGCAAAATTCAGTCTAGTTGGAGAAACTGATACCCAAACTTTTAATGACACAGTTTGGTAAGAGCTACAACTGCTAAATGAACAAAATCCCGTGGAGCATAGAAGAAAAAGGAACAACTGATTCTGCCTACTCAGTAAAGTGCCCTCAAAGGAGGCACAAAGGCAGGGAGTAATAGAGAATATGGCATTATTACAAAACCACGTTTTATTTGTTTTTGATGTAAGACTGGAGCATAGAACTTGTGACAGGCAGAGGTAATCATGCAAGAGATGAGAATGAGACCAGAGGTCAGTAGGTGCCAATCTAAGTAGAACTGGTTCGACCCATTACAGAATTTGATCTTTGTCTTACATGTAGTGAGGAAGCCTTCAAAGCCTTCAGGAAAGGGACAAGGGGAGGTGCTTGAGAGTGGACAAGACAGTGGAATCCTGCTCACAGGTGGTAGAGGGACCGTAAAGGAGGAAATGCTCATAGCTCAGATCGGGGAAGGCCATCCCAAAGCACATGGGATGGAAAGAGAGGATAGGATTTATGCTACTTAGATTTTCTGTCCATAAGATCCAGTGCCACTATTCAGAGTATCCAGACAGAAACAGAAGACAAGTCATGTACACTTGGAAAATACAATGGATTAAAATGTCATTAAGTCCCAGACTCTACGTAGGAACATATGGACCAACGAGACAGGCCAGGCCCCTAAAGCTTTTAACTGTCAATAGGAAAAGGAAGTATGTAAAAAAAAATAAATAAATGTGAACTGTGTGTTAAACACATGGAAAATTCTATAGGAAAAATTAGAGGACAAAAGTAAAAAACAATACTGCACAATACAGAATTCTAACCCATACACATAGATATAAAATAAGAATGTCTCAGTGGTTGCTATTTTAAAAATGAATAGGTTCTTATCTTTTTTGTTGTTGTTGTTGTTATTTTACTAGTCTTATCTCTTGCCACAAGGTTGTTTACAATTAATTTTTTTTAATTAAATGTGAATTGATACTGGTCTATTTAAGCTCAAATCAACAAAAACAGACTGGCAAAATACATGTAGAAATAGCACATTACAAGGCTTTGGGGTATAATTAAGAATATTACTGACCTTGATAATTTCATAAATAAATTCTCTAACTACAATCTGTTTTGAATAATCTACCTAAAAACCATGTAAACATACAACCGCCATTTAGTCTCCTAGTAGAATCTTGCTTCAAGATTCCCAAAATTCTGCTTCAATTAGAGTGTTTACAGAGCTTTCTATAAACATACTGCCTGAGACTATAAATGAAAATGGTAAAACAGTAAAAGCTCTGCAGAAAATGCAGCTCTGAGTTCACGGGATTAAGGCAGAACTCAGTCTTTTCAAGTAACTGTAATTACTTCCAAGTATATACTATAAACACACACAAAAATTCCAGAAAAACATAGCAGTAAATCAGCACATAAGTATTGAACAAATAATAAAAGAACTGAAAGCTAAAATCACCAAAAGAATATTATTTGACACTTAAAACTCTGGAATTTATTTCCCATGTTTAAGTTCCATGATTCTTATTTGCTAAATAAAAATTTTAAAATGTGTTGAGTTTTAAAGCAAACAACACATTTCAAAATTTTGGTTCAGTGATAAAAATCATTGCTTTAATTAATGATTTTAACACTTCCTTTCTACATTATTAGAATTCCTTCTGAATTGGTCTCTTGTATCATTAGAATTGCTCTGCTTCTATCCATTCTTCCCGTGGCTGTCAAAGTGAGAGATAATATAATCATGACATTCTTGAGTTCAAAAATCCTTCGATAAATCTCCGTCAGTTGATGAATAAAACGAAGAGTCCTTAGCATAAATACAGAGAGTTATTCATGACCTGGATCCAGATACACCTGTCACATAGAACTACTTAATATTGCTAAAATATGCCGAGTTCACAGTCTAGCAAACCACTTTCTTCCCCTGCCTCTAACATCCTCCTCTACCTGACTCCTAATCCTTTACCCACTCGGTTCCAGCTTCACTTGTATATTTTTGTGCTCCCACTACAGCCAGAAATACCTCTCCTACATTTATTTACTGCTCCCTTACTGTAATGGTTCGTTGTCCATTTGCCCAACTTGAATATGAACTTATGAAATTCAGAAAATGTATCATTCATGTCTGTATCCCAGAGCCTAGCACTGTGCCTGGCACTGTAAAGGCAATCAAATATCATCCGCGAAGGGAATAAAAAGAATATAACAGAATTTCCATTTGTGCCTGCTTACCTTCATAGTGGAAAACACTATTCCATTGGGACAATGTAATAATACACATTAATCTCTTTTGCATAATGGGGTAGTATACAAGTATCTTGAAAGAATATACCAGCCATTCCTATTCTGCACCACCTTTATCTAAAGATATAAAGCCGGGAATGGGGCTGGTAGGAAAAAATTACTCAAAGGAACAAGGTCATTTTCAGTGGATTTTAAAATAAAAAAATAAGAACATAGTAACTAAATATACTTCAAACACTGGATACTTAGATGTCTACTTAGTAAAAAATAACAGAAAAGACTCAAAAGGCTTGGAATGGTACTTTCAGACTCTTAAAAATAAGGGAAAGAGAATCATGTTCATCTCAAACTTCATGAAAAACGACAATCCGTTCCTATTGTTTGCTCACAATTTAACCCCCTTTGGGACTCAGGGATATTTCAATAGAAATATTTTTAGAAAGCACACATTTTGTTCATGGCAGAGGGTGAGGGGCAGGAATCATAATCACACGTACGCACAAATAAAATTACTTGCCTTTCTGAATAGCCTCATCTTACTTAGCTAGGAAAAATCTGGGAATTAATCTTCCAAAATAGCTCAAATATGAAGGTAAATGTAACAGAGAAGCTCCTCATTTTTAAAGCAGCTTTATTTAGACCATAGTTGAAAACAAGGAATACAACTTATAGCAATTTACCATTTACGTATCTTGTGCCAGATATACAATATTTTAGGTTATTAAACATGCAATGATTTCAAATCAAAAGTGTAGTTTATCATACCTCAAACAAGAAGCAGTACAATTAATCAAAGTACGCACCGAAACCATCAACAAAGTTTTGCCATCTTAATGGTAGCTTGTTTATGCCAGCAGCAAACAAGCCTGGAGAGCGAGTGGCGATGAAATCGCGAAAGGCGTTTTCCACAGCTTGTTGGGAATTAAATATTTTCCCTTGCAAGAAGTGGTCCAAAGCCTGGAAGAAGTGGTAGGCAGTTGGTGCAAGAGCTGGTGAATACAGTGGATGACAGAGAGTTTCCAAGTTTGGCCTCTACAGTTTGAGCAGCATTGTTTGTGCGACATGTGGTCGAGAGCTGTGTTGCAAGAGGATTGACCTGTCTCTGTTGACCAATCTCAGCTGCTTAATAGCAAGCATCCTCATCATGTCATCCAAGTGGTTGCAGTGGACATCTGCTGTAATAGACTGACCAGGTTTCATGAAGCTAGTGGATAATACCAGTGCTGGACCACCAAACAGACACCATTAGCTGTTTTTGATGAATATTCAGTTTTAGACTGTGTTTCAGCACTTCGTCTTTATCCAACCATTGTGCCGAATGCTTGCGATTGTCAAAAAGGATCCAGTTTTGAACACATGTAACAATACAGCATAGAAATGGTATGCCTTTATGTCATGAGAGCAAAGAAAGGCAAGCTTCCAGATGATTTCTCTTCTGATGCTCATTTAATTCACGCAGTATCCATTTATCCAGCTTCTTTACTTTGTCCATTTGTTTCAAATGGTTCAATATTGCTAGAACAGGAACATCAAACCTTGCTGCTATTTCATGTGTAGGTTGAGATGGATTCGCTTCCACTACAGCTTTCAGCTCATTATTATCCACCTTGGTCTCAGGTCACCCACATAGCTCATTTTCAAGATGAAAATCACCAGAACGTAACTTCTCAAACCATTGACGTACTGTGCATCCATTAGCCATATCCTTCCCAAACACTCCATTGATATGTGGAGCTATCTGTGCAGTATTGGTTCCACAAAGGAACTCATATTCAAAAATAACTTGAATTTTTGACTTATCCCTGATTTCACAAAAATTGCTCTAAAAAAAGACTTAAAAAATAATCATAAGCCAAACCAGGCATTTGAAAGAATGAGGATGTACCTTCACCATAAAAATAAAAAAATGTCAAACTGAAATGTCAGAGATATCAACTGTCAGGCTTAGTACTTAAGGAAATCAGTACTTAAGCATTTCATACTTAATAACCTAATAAAACAAAACTCTGGGCCGTAAAAAAAAAAAAATGTGGGTCTCTTCAACATTCTAAAGTTCAAGTAATTTACATAGAGGGGAGGTCCTAACCTGTCACTTAGATATGTTATACTCTTATTTTGTATAAAATTCTAATAAGATTCCCTAAGCAATAGCAGATAAGTAGCAGAAAACTGGGCCCAAGAACTCACTCACCCACTCAACAGATGTGTAGTGTGCACTGGCGTCAGGTACTGTTCTTGGTGCAGGGAGTTGAACGATGAGTGAACCAGACAAGGTCCTTGCCCTCACTCCTTCAGAACCTATATCTACGTGCATCAGAATCACCTGGGCAACTGTGTTTCTAAAACAGAATTCTCAGCCTGATTGTCAAGGAATCCCATTGGAATGGGGGCCAGGAATCTACATTTTCAACCACCAAACCCTTTCCCAGGTTGTTCCAATGCAGGTCTCACCCTCTGACTACATTATTGATAAACAATGGTCTGAGAGCCTCTCTCCGCTGAAACCAACAACTGATAGTTTTACAGGGAAGAGAAAAATCTGGACAGGTCAATCTCCGCTTAACATTATTTAATGCATTAAGTGTTGATACTTAAAGAATAGGTAACAATTTTTACAAAATTCACTCATGTGAGACACTATTTTCCAATACTACTGCAAAGTAGGGCTCCTGGCCCCGGGCAAGAGATGTTGCCCTAATGAGCATGTAGAGCACTTTAAGTACAGAGTAGGACCAAAAAGGAAAAAAATCCCTTTCTCTCAGTCCATACCACAGACTGAAGCACAAGGGAAACGGCTGGGCTTCTCCCAGAGTCAGTTCCGCATGTGGTAAGAAAGCAACTTCCCTGATGGCCATAGGATGGACTCACAGGAACACCGGGTCTGCATAGAGGAGAGTGGTGAAGGCACAGTGAGGGAAAGTAAAGTTCTTCACCTCTTTCCTCCTGGAAAACACACATTAGGTACCTCCTCCTCCTATGCCCTCCCTCTCACACATCATAATTGTGGTTGCATCAGAAAAATCTAGAAATGTTAAAGACCTGAATACAGCTTCCATAACCATCTTCCGGAGGCTTGCCCAGTTCTCTCTGGATGCTACAGTCTATGATTTCTTGCCATTTCCAGAGAGGAAGCAATCTTTGGTGCTAATGACATCACTGACAGTAATTCAGAGCATCTCCAAAACACAAGGTCACTTCGCATAAGGTAGTCCCTAATTTGGGAATGTCCTTAATTAAACAACACCCCCAACCCACTGTCCATGAGGACATTTCACCATTTCTGGGGTCCTCTGCTGAAGATGGACCTTCTCTCTTTCCTCTCCATCCCACTCAGCCTGATGCTTCCTGAAATTATCTTCCCACTGGAGACTTTCACTTCCACTGTACAAGGTGCGTTCTGCAGTAGAGGAACCAGCAACATTGTTGAGGACAGGGAAAGAGAACCAAGACAAATTTCTCCATCGTTTTTTCTTACTCCACTAATATAAAACTCTGCTAGTTCCAGAAGCCTGGTCCACCAAGCAGCATCTCCCCCTCTACGGAAACTTCATTAGGCCTTCCCTCCCTGGAATGCTGCTCCTCGCCTCAGAGCCCACCTGACCCAACTCCTGTGGTGAAACCGTAGAAGTAGTCAGAAACCAGCCATCCCCTGAAATGTGATCAAATCATTTTCCAGTCCTCCCAGTGAGACTTTCCCTTGGACTAAATGAAAAATAATACAGAACCAGAAGGGATCTTTACCTACCTACTCCCTCTCTCCCACTGTCATTAACAGCAAAATGCTTCGCAAAAACTTAAAATCGACATTTGCCTGTTTCAGTGGCAGCACATTAGGGACAAAATGCACTCTAGTCAAAATGCATCTTCTTTCTGGATCTGAGCTTATAATTGTGTAAATTGAAAGGGTCAGGCTGGTTGATCAGAGATCTCTGCCAGATCTAAAATCCCATGCTGCTGTGATCTACAGTGGTAGGATGAGTGGAAAAAGAAGCCGGCAGACTAAGTCTGAGGCTTTTGTGGTAAAGGAAGAGAAAGACTATTACTAAGAAACCAACTAAGAATCAAAACTAGCATCAGGACATCATGATAGAGGCAAAAATGTCTACTGTCCTTTATTTCTAAGTTACTGAGGCCCCCTTGGGGGCCTGTCCTCTATGCCCTTAGACTCCATCCTCTTAGCCCTCACTTGCGTCCTTAAATATAGTATGGACTTTATCCCCACACCCTCCCGAAGGTCACGGGGGTCTCATCTACATTACCGTGGGGATATTTTTCTTAGAAACATGGCTTCACATGACAAGCTCTGTAGTTCTCTTTGTTTTGATATGACAATGCAGTTATGTTACAGATTAAACTGACTTTTGTGCACTGGCCTGAAGCCACATCCAGCAGGTCCAATTCTATGGGGAAAAAGACAGAATTCCACACCAGTGATTTACAAACAACCATCTGGAAAACTGTCCATTCATAAATGGTGACTGTCAGCAGTAGAGTGGTACTTGTATTTTTTTTTCTTACCATTAACAAATATAAAACAGGTGGTTATGGCACTATTTCTGGGCTTCAAATTAAAAGGTAACTACAAGCTGCAATTTTAAGGCACTCAAACAGCATGTACTTTAGCTCAAACATCTGGCATTTGAATGATCTCAAAACTCTGGAGAAAAATGAGGAGGAGAGGGGCAAGTTAGACATAATTATGAGGTTCAGTTGCTTTGCAATCATAGACTTCTGACACTCCTTTTCTCCATAATGTCAGACCTCTCCTATAATTTATGTATCTACCTTGAAGCTGCTTTATTTTCTGTTCCCCCATCTCAACCCCCCAAAACAAGACCCATTATTACAGAACTGCAGGCTACAAAGTGACAATCTCAGTATGTCGGATGTGTCTGAGCTGTCTACCATATACCTGTCATGAGTGACTGCCCTCTACCCCCCAAAGTCCTCCATCCACTCACAGTCTTCGGGTTCTGAATGTTTGTGACCCACCTCATGAGAATCAACACCCTGAATATTTTGCTGTGATGTGAACCCAAAACAGTATTCCAGCTGCTTTCTACAATAGGGCATTTATTCATGTATCATTTGACAAACTGTCCCGAGCAAAGGGCACTGGAGACCCAAGATTGTGCCTTCCCAGAGCTCCCCTGAGATTGACCTCAGCTGACCTCACCTCCAGCTCAAATCCTTCCTCCTCTGTAGATTCTTCCAAACACAAACAGACAATACACATGAGTTTAAAAACACACGCACACATACACAAATAAACATACGCCCAAGTGATACTTTCAAAAAGTAAATTCACCATTTCAACTCCTTTCTGTGGCCTATCAAGTCCTACCTTATCAAATCCCAGCTCCCTTCCCCAAGTCACAGATACCCGCTCTTCCTTCCACTCTGTGTCTCTGTCCTCACTGGCATCTGTGCCACATGATCCTGCCCTTGGACCTTTGAAGTGGATGTTACCTCTGCCTGGAAAGTTCCTTCCTCGGGCTTGTTCATGCCTCACTCCCGGATATCATCCAGGTCATCGTTCAAATGCTATCCGGTAGAGAGGCCTTTGATCACCACCCTGCCTACACCTTACCCTAGACTCACCACGTCCATAGTGCCCCCTTCCCTCACCCTATTTTTACTTCGAAGCACATTATATGTTAATTTATATCATTTATTTTCTGCCCTTCCACATTAGAATACAGGCTCTATGTAAGCAGAGTTTGTATTTGGTTATTTAGATATTCAAACCAGATTCAGAAAAGTGATGACACAATTAAGATTTTTATAAGAATTAAGTTTTACATTTTTTTAATAATTTGTATATGTACGATTGTTGAAAATGTTAAAGCACTATTGTTAAGTGAAAAAATTCCAGTTTCAAAATCCTGAAGAGAACTTTTACTTTTTGTAAAAACATTTAGACATGTAGACATGAGCATATTTAGACACACAGAGAGGAAATGATTTGAAAGAATGATACATGTCTCTGAGTGGGTAGGGTCATGAGTGTGCTTTTTCTTTTTGATTCTCTTATAATTTCACACCTGTTTTGCAAAAGCATATACTACTATCAAAAAGACAAAAAAGTGCAAAGTACTATAGTTGATTAAAAAGAAAGCAAACACAAGTCAGTGCAAAAAATGCAAGCAATGAATTTAAATAACAAAATACTATTACCACAAATTTTATATAATGATAATTTCTTTGTATCACAGTGTATACAACATTGCCAAATGAGATTCTTTTTTGCCTACTTAGAACAAGGAAACAGAATTATTACAGTTCACATTTTCAGCTTTGACTAATAAACAGCACACTGCCACTCTTCCAGCCCGGGTATGCTTCTTGTTGCTTTAGCAAGACAATAAAAGGCAAGAGAGTTTACATCTCACCTAACCTGTCTCCAGTTATTAAAACATAAAATTCAAAATATTTCATTCCTTGTCATAGGAAGCATGGTAGTTATAAGGAAATTATCATCTGTCACTAAGGTAGTACCCACTTTTTGTATAAATTTTAATACAAGGAGTAAAGCAGAAATGTCTAACAAATCTTCTAGAAATTACATGAAACTAATCTTGTAAAAGCGCTCAAATACCATTTTTATGTCATTTTTGGCACTGCCATTTGTGCTGCTTGTCATAAAGAACACAAAAAAGATATGCTCTTTCACTTTTTTTTATAAATATGTTGGGGGCCGTCTTCAAACTCTGCCTGTCACAGTGAGTTATATTTTTGTTCCAATAACTTATTTGAAATTAGCACTGAAAGCATAATATCTGATTTTATAAACATGTAAGTGTTATCGTTTGGATGTTTGGCCCCTCCAACCTCATGTTGAAATGCAACCCCCAATTTTAGAGGTATTTGGGTCATGGGAGTGGACCCCTCATAAATAGATTAATGCCCTCCCTGGGGCAGGGGTGAGTGAGTTTTCACTCTATTAGTTCCTTGAGAGTTGGTTGTTAAAAAGAGCCTGGGACCTCCACGTCTGGTTTGCTTTCTCACCTGTGATCCCTGCACATGCCAGCTCCCCCTTGCCTTCCATGAGTGGAAGCAGCTTGAGGCCCTCATCAGATGGAGATGTCCAATCTTAACTTTCCAGCCATCAGAATCCTGAGCCTAATAAACCCTTTTTCTTTATAAATTACTCAGCCTCTGGCATTCCTTTATAGCAACACAAAACAGAATAAGACAGTAAGAAACCTCTGTTTTGTAATCTTTTAGCAATTATTTCCTAAGAGCCATTGTTGACAGATTAGGTGAAAGGGTTCAATTTATACTCAAAGAATAAAAAGTTTGGCAACGATGACATTTGGATAAATTTTCTAGCTACTTCTGGAAAAGCAGGAGAGATGAACATGTTTAACTCTATACCATTGAAAAGTCTCACTAAGATGATAAACCAATAAATAAGAGGAAATAAGCTACTATGTAACAAGAGGAAGGGTAAAGGCACTCATGAGACGGATTTTTGACGGAGAGAAAAGTAGGCAGAAGAATGATTCAGAATAGACAAAACTTTTATCATTTCTTTGTGTTGGGAACATTTCAAATCTTCTAGTTATTTTGAAATATACAATATACTATTTTTAACTATAATGACCCTACTGTCCCACTGAACACAAACTAATGGAGATCGTAAATACCCTGATTTGATCATTACATATCGTATGCATGCAACAAAATATCACATGTAAAAAATACATACAATTATGTATCAATTAAAAATTTTAAACATAGATAAAACTCAGACACCAATACCCCAAAATATGGTGCTTTGACATGCTGAAGGTCTCTCTGAAGTTCCCTCTCTCCAAGCCTGTGTCTCTCTCAAAGCACAGAACGAAGTTGTTCTCTGAAGTGCCCTTATCTGCCTAAAGGACCTGCCAAAGAAGAAAACACTGCCTCTGGTCCCTTCCTTCAGTTTTCATTAGCTGAACTCACATTGCAGGAAGAAAGACTGAAGTCTGTCAACACACCTGGACAGAATTTTGTCACAAATCACTGTCTACCCTGCTGGCCCAACAGTCTTTGTCCCAGGCCACTGTAGTTCTTGAAGCCCATGGAATTCCCCTAAACATCATTTACTCAATCACATACTCAATACACATTTCTCCATTTCCCTTTCTGCTAAGAAGTAGAGTACATAAACATCTATACCCCTCTGGGATAACGGGTAATCTCTGCTTTTCCCCCAGGTACACTAATAAATTTGTATGTCATTTCTCCCATTAATCTTCCCTATGTCACTTGATTTTCTGGCAAACTTGCAGAGGGCAAAGGAGAAGTTTTCCCTTGTCCACTATATATGCACGTAACAAAATAACACATATACCCCATAAATATGTACAATTATTTAGATCAATAAAAAATGTTTTTAAAAAAAAAGAATAGATAAAACTGCAATGTAAATCCAGGCAGAAGAGGAAACTATCATTTCAGTGTATCCTGACACAACTCCAGAAAAATCTCAGACTTAGAGGCTCAAGTAGGTGATGAGGCACATGGCTGGAAATAGGGACTAGTAGAATGTCTGTTAATCCCCATCCCCACTCATACCCCCAAATTATATAGACATTTGGCAGGAGACTGGAAAATTTTTAAAAGAAATGTCTCCAGGCTCCAGAATACCAAAAATAATAGAAATATACAAAGCACAAACCACAAACAGGGAGCTTGAGCAAAACTCACCACCCTAAATGGTAAGACATAAGTCTCTCAAATGAAAGAGACTGCCAACTGCTCAGCAAAATGAATAATAAAGGACTATGTATGATTGATTACCATGCATTTGTAGATCTTGGATTAAAAAGTGATTTCGAGATTCTCCAAATTCACAAAGATAATAAATAAATCACAAAAACAGGTCCAGAAATCAGATTGGCATCAGATTTCTCAACCACACAGAATGAAAAAGAATAATGTCTTTAAAACCCTGAGAGCAAATAATTTGATCCTATAAATTTATACCCAAACTATCATTTAAAAGAGTAGAAAAGGCATTTTCAGAAATGCAAAGGCTGAAAAAAATTTATCTCACATGCACTCTTTCTTGCTGGATATAGAAAAAAGGGGGTTAATCAAGAAAGAGGAATACATGAAGTCTGAAAATAGGGGCTCTAATATACAAATTAAAGGCAGACCCAAAGGTCACGAGAAAGGTCTTAGAGGGCATAGGGGTAAACAGATGTGATTTAATGGTGTGGAAAAAAGCATGGAGTTTTATAAATGTTTTTGTATCCTAAACGTAGCAGCAATAAAGAAATGAAAAATCAGGTAATTTATTCCCCCCAAAACACAGAAGATCATGCAGAGAAATGTAATCATAGTATAGTACTTGGCTTACCAGAAAACAATATCCATATAGTCATAAAAATCTAAAGACTGATTTTTGATTTAATGCTAAAATTATAACAGTTATTTTGGCTGGATGAGTGAAGGGATGTGGAAGGGTACAAAATAGCTAAGTGCTCATCTACCATAACTAGAAGTCAATACATATTGTGTAAAGTTTACAAACCAAGAAAGAACAGTGAAACATTATTTAGATACATGTACAGAAATAACAAAAGAAACCATTTAAATGAGATTAAAATTTCCTGTAAGAAGAATGCTCAAGATTCGGCTCACACCTGCTAAATGTTCCTATTGTCCCTTGGTACTTATTTTAAGAGAGGAAGAAATACTTGTGCGATGTCACCTTCCCTGCAAAACTGCATGAGTGCTTTGAGGCTAAGACCACATTGTACCTTGTTCACTGCTGGATTCTGAAAGCCTAGCACAGTGCTTGGCACAAATGGCACTCAGTTCTTGCTAAACACAGGTGATTCTTTCAAATCAAATGACGAAAATGTTAGCAGCACATGGAGGAATTAACTAACACATTTTCATATGTGACTTCTCCAATAAAACATAAGGTCTTTCTAATTTATAAGGCATATTCATTTTGTACATACCTTAGACCCCACAGAGTTTTGGCAGGTATGCTAAAGCTGGGAGAGACCTTAGAGATGAGCGCCAACTCCTTCACTTTATAACTAAAGACTCTGAGAAGGTTAATGACCTGTCCAGACTCACATGGCAGGTCAAGGTGGATGATAAGTGACCTTATAAAAATGAGTTAAGTGGATAACTCTGTGGCTTTAACTGTTAACTCCACCCAATTTCACATTATAGATTAATAATATGTAAGCCTCACTCATACTTGTAGGAAATTTCAAAATATCACTTTTTTTTTTTTTTTTTTGAGATA